>JARFOC010031101.1:0-29903 GCA_031763485.1 Osmoderma eremita
ATTCTGAAACTTAAAACTATAAAATAATATTTTAGAGAGAGAGAATTGTTTTTCGGTTACACGGTGAGTGTAACACCATCTACGAAGAATCACCTCTTTATTAGAAATAAATTCTGTATCCTGTATGCCATGTTGAAATTCCAATGTTCCTGTTCCATACTTTAACCTGATCCACATTTGCTGTGGGGGGAAGAACATTACAGTATACATATTTCCGTGTGCAAGCATATAACAAGCTCAAACACAAGTGAAGTATATCGGCTTAGTGACATATTAATTGTTTTTGGACATACCCATGTGCATACGTATATACAAAACATGCACTGTATGCTATAATGGACGATTGTGTAGGGCGAATCGGTGGCGCGCGTCCGCATTGATTACACCGTTCGGTCTTTGTTAGTTGATTCGTGAATTTCAGGCATGCTGGCCTGGCTATCTAAACGATCCAGAAATACCGCCGAAGACAATTAGCGCAAAACTGCTACCAGATACGTCCGTTTTGCGCCAGAATTTAATTAATGTTCGCGTCAAAAGCTTTTTAATTAGCGAAATGACATAATTAAATTAAAGGGAAAATTGCGATATTACATTTCCGGCGACCCACATAACCACGACGACGAACATGTTTGTTGAACGGTGCAAACGTTATTTTTACGAGGATTTTAAAAATTTCCGCGTATATTAGAATTTCCAGGACCCGAAATATACGGTGAAACCGTGCGGACTCGAATGTGAATACTTTTCGCAACAAAAAAAAAGTGTCGAAAGAGTGTCACGTATTCTACTGATTGAAGTAGCGGCTTACTTTTGTTTTGATGTGAAATAGGTAACCTTTTATTTTTCAATTAACTTCAAACTGCTGCAACAGATTCTTCAAACCCAATTGACATCATCGCCGCTGGTGGAAAATGGATACAAAAGTGTCTGCATAAATACTTGTGGGTTAAAGCGATTTATACGCGTGTGATGTTCCAAAAAAGTATGTACAAGGATCCGTAGTATGTATTGTAATTCAATGACATTAAGCGGCGCTAGAGAAAAACTAGAAACTAGTTTTTGCTTGTTTTTTTTTGTATATATAACAACTTACTTCTAAAATATATAAGCTTAATAGAGCTAGTATTTGAAACTCAGAAATGATTGGTCGGCATGGACCTGAAGTTGTTATACCTCCAATAGCTCTAATAACTGCTTTCTGTTCCAAAAAGACTGCCTTTGAATGAGGGCTTGGAACCCATAACACAATGGCGTACTGAATTCTAGATTGAATTTCTGCATAATATAGTGTGTACAGTGTAATCAAAGTCCTGAAAGAGACTCAGGATCTCAAACTACGAAATAAAAAAGTTTTTGTTTAGCGAAGGCGTCACGATGTTCCTTCCAAATAATATTTTGGTATAGTATAGCGCCTAAAAATTTTGTGGATTGACTTTGGGACAAAGAAAGATCATGCAGCTCTAGTAATTGTTTATTTCTATGTACCTATATAGTAAGATAGGCGACAGATAGAAATAAGACAATATCATTAGTGTACAGATTCAATAATATCGGTCTAAGCACAGAACCTGGCGGGACTCCACTCAATACTGGTTATTGATTTAGAAAAATTATTTTTACAGATTATATCCTGGTCTTTAAGTACGAGGAAAACCTCTCGGCAACATTACCTCTAATACCATATGCATAGAATTTCTCTAATAGCTTACTATGCTGAACACAAAAATATTTTGTAGGTCACAAAGGATTACGTAAGGTACTGTTCGTCCTTCGATCTGTTGTAGTATCTGTGGATGTCCATCTTCCCTTTATCAAACTATGTTGGCTGGGAGAAATGATCCACGTATCTATGAAATTATTCAGACGATCCAAGATACAGTACCACAACACTTTAGATATTGCAGAAGTTAATGCTGTGGGTTTATAATTTTTGACATGCAATTTTATGTCACCCTTATTATGTACAGACATAATTACAAATGCGTTCAGCACGGTACGCAATATTCGAATGGTGAAGGATAAATTGATTAAATATATTAGTTAAAAATGTCAGCCACATATACTTTGACTTCTTGGATTGTAGCGGTTGCTATTCCATCCAGATTTGCTCTATAATCGTTCAATAATACCTAATACATCCTGCCTGGTGAATGGGAGTAAAAACATAGTGTTGTTTCTTATTTGAATGGGTAAATTGAATTTGGTTATCCCATAAATCTGCCGTAAATCGGTAAATCTGTGGCTATGGCGTGAAAATAGCTATTGAACTGAGTAACCACCTCAGTAGGATCCGGTGTCTGACTGTCGTTATGATTGATAGTGATATTTTTGTGTTGTGTGCATGATTTGTTGGTCAATTTTACAACTTCCCACATAGCAGACATCATTATTGGAATTGTTAATGAAATCATTGCAAAAGTTTGATTTCGTTCTATTTAGTTATTTTTTGAGGACGTCTTCGCCTATGAATAAAAGTCTCTCAACAACTATAATGTTTGTAATCTATCAAATGAAAGCGAACCACATTGCAAAGCTTTACTTGTATATTGAACTCCAGACCAAATCGCAAACTATACGGTCTCAGATCAGGACTTTTGTAGATCGTACACTTAATACACTACACAAAAAGCAAAACAGTTATATTACTATACCCTATATAGTTTCAACAAATCTAAGAACCTACAGATTTGCTCAATACCCAACCATATTTGCACCCACATAAAACCTAGTAATTGGCAAACCGTTGAAGACGAAATAGTTGATATATAGAACTGACTACAAATACACAAATCACAGGATCGAATCTCAAACACCGGGCTAAAAAGTGGATCCAGGCAGTACAAATCACATCCAGCTTCAAATCATATATGGCAAGTTGTACTACATCATACCACACATTGAGATAGCTAGAAAGCTATGGTGTTGGTATGGTTCTTTTGCATAACACTTAGGTTATGCGGCAAAAATATTATTTAGTGGGTCGGTTTTATTTCAGTGGTGGAGTTGATAAGGGTTGCCGTGTAGTCCTGGGAGAATTATTGTTCTCACTAGGATAACCAAAGGAATTCCATTCCTTCACAATGCCAAAAACCCGATAGATATCTCCCGCACGTAAATGTTCCTTTTTAACGCAATTAACATCACTTTAACCCGCAATACCACCATGGCGAGGCAGCATATATCACCGTTACTCTTTCCTTATTAATAACCAGAACGAAGGGCGTAATTACGTTACGAAGAGCAAATTGAAATGTACGAGTGTTTAGCCACATCAGAAACACATTCCAATTAAGACGGTTCTCATTTGTACCATCGCGATAACACAAACTGCGCCATCCCTCCATATAACCTTAAACGGTATACTGCCGCGTAATTAGGAATAGTTAACTAGAGGAAACTTTCTTGGGCCGCCCAGATAGCTACCCGTCCCGCTTTGTTCGGAGGGTCGCGGAAGATATGCGCCGCCAAGAACTCTCTGGCATAGTAAATAATGGAACGGCGAGTGGTTACGAATTCAGTTACATCATATGAATAAGGGATTCGATTTCGCTTTCTGTAATCTAAGGATTGATCTCTGTATTTCTCGTTAGGCACCGGGAAACCGGCAAACCGTTACCCACAGTGGGATGATCTGTAAAACTTTAAGTATCAATCATCTGCATTCACATTAATACCCGTCGCTCGTTGCCAACGATTGTGGGATAATGTGATTTAAAACTTCTAGCTTACATGTCCGCTCTGGACGGCTTTGTGAGGCGCGGGTGCAGTGGGCGTGAGTGAAATGATGTGGTAAATGTGGAGCTATCCCGATATGACACTTGAAACGTAGATGTTACGCGAGATGCTTGTATCTACTCCTTGGCATTGGGTGCTGCGGTATTTTTTGTCGTTGAATCTGCGCCAACTCCCAAGTCCTAGCGGGTCAAAAAAGACGTAATTTTAAATGGATATTTCTGTATTTAGAGTGAGTACGAGGGATACCTTTTATATTTTGCGAATAAAGAAGAAAAACTAAAAGTAATCATAGTACATGGCTTTATTGTTTTTCAAAATATTCTCCATCAAGATCAACACACTTTTGCATGCGCTTGAACCAGTTTTCGAAACACCTTTTTGCACTGTTGTTGACATAATCCACGTCGAAAATTGTAAAAAATAATGACACGGACATGTTAATTTTATTTTTGGCAAAGATGATTTTTTTAAGCCACCGTAAGTAACACAAATGAATCGATGTTTTATAAATTTCGGGAAACAGATGCACGACCCCCAAGCTGCAAACCCACATGAATTTTTAATTAAAATGGAAAAATCATGCTGTAATTCGTGCAAGTTTGGACCAGTCACCTCTGTTGAAGCGAATGAAATAATTAGAAAGATCAAAAGCGAAAACACTTTAGATCACTATGGATTCTCCACCAGGCTA
Organism: Osmoderma eremita; assembly: GCA_031763485.1. Classification (NCBI taxonomy): domain Eukaryota; kingdom Metazoa; phylum Arthropoda; class Insecta; order Coleoptera; family Scarabaeidae; genus Osmoderma; species Osmoderma eremita. The sequence continues at coordinate 4,427 of JARFOC010031101.1, forward strand.
TTAAAAGCTATTGCTCCGAGTCTAACTAACCCGCTAGTAATGATCATAAACAACTGTCTTATGGAAGGAGTCTTTACAAATTAAAAATCGCAAAGGTCTTACAATCTTTACAAAGGGACATATTCATGGTCCAGAAAATTATAGGCCCATATCCATACTACCGGCATTTTCAAAAATATTTGAATTAGTAATCAGCAGCAGAATAAATAACTTCCTCGACAAAAACAGGATCATCACCCAAGCTCAACATGGTTTTCGTAGGGAAAAATCCACGACAACCGGATTGACCGAGGTGATGAGCACTACACTAGATGCATTAGATCATGAAGAATACGTCCGAGAGATAAGTTGTGATCTAAGTCGAGCTTTTGATAGCATGAATCACGAAGTCCTTCTGGACAAACTGCATTATTATGGTATCCGTAGCAATACGTGGATATTGACTCAAATAAATCTCCCATGATGGAGTTGGAGTGTGGCGTCCCGCAAGGGTCAATATTAGGACCTTTGCTATTCATTATATACGTTAATGATTTAGTAGTCAACGTGTCAGCAGACTCTATATGTTTATATGCAGATGATACTTCTCTGGTAACAAAAGGTCTAGCCAATGACAACTTACGGCATAAGACAGATACAACGCCATATGAAGCTAATAGGTGGTTTGCTTCAAATAAGCTGAAACTCAATATCGATAAAACGCAATGACGAATGAAATGAAGCTTCTAGGGGTGCATATAGACAGCAAGCTAACACGGTCCATGCATGTAGGTCAATTAGCAAAGAAACTAACTGGCGCAATATACAGTTTATTTCGAATAAAAAAAATCGCTACTAACCAAGCAACAAAAATGGCACACTTTGCTAATTTCCACAGTGTAGCGACTTATGACATTCAACTTTGCGGTATGTCTTCGGAGGCTGAGCGTATATTTCTCTTACAAAAGCGCGCTGTGAGAATTGTGTGCGATCTGAAAAGAACGATGCCTTTATAAACGCACAAATACTAACCTTTCCTGGGGCATATATTCTCACTATTGCGACAAACTACTATTACAAAAACCGAAATCGTTTCACCCGTAGCTGTTATATCCATGATCATAATAGCAGAAGTAAGATGGATTTACGAGTTCCATATCACATAACACACACAACACAGAAGTATGGTGACTTCTGGGGCACAAAAATTTACAATAAAATACCTCAAAGTATGAAGTGCCTTCCACATAATAATTTGTCCCGATTTGCATATCTGTATTTCCGTTTGTTGGATAACTTACCTTGTAAATTGTGGCTTCATATTTTCTGTTATTCTTTACTTCGTTTGGCTTTTTTGTTGTCTTTTAGTATCTCTTATTCCAGGTATTTTTGCGGAAATTTATCGATTTCACATCGATTTATTATTCTATTTATCGAGGTTGACAATCAGCTGTTTTAACCTCCTTGATAACGCCACCTACAGTTGATCTTGGTTACCGCGCGAAGTTTTGTTTTGCGTATATTATCGTTATTAGGGAAATTCTATGTTTAAGGGGTGTCCGCCTTTTCTTCTAGAAACTTTGAGATTTTCCGCGTGTTTTGTCACTTCCGTACCAAACATTCTAGTGTCCAGCCACGTGGTGCTGTATAGTCGATCCAGTCAGTTGTGAGTTTTGGTTTATGGTGAGATAGAATCGTATTGTTTTCGGATAAAATTGCACTGTTTGGGAATCGAGGAGATTTAGTTGGAGTTTTGAAGTATTCTCCTTAACGCCTTGAGGCGGATGTTTCCGGATTAACATCGACATACGGTCCGGCTCGATTCGAACCACGTGGCAATTTCATTTCGTTTGAGAACTCGAGTAGATGAATTTCGTAAGATTTGTATGTAAGCGAGAACGCCAGTGATCACCCGGTATTTTCTTGCTACGCTCCAATAGGGTTTATTGCTGTAATTACTTTATACCTTTCACTTTACTCTATTTTGTTGCGAACACTACGCCATCTTTACTGATCGCTAGCCGGCAACCCTAAATGAAGGGAAGCTCAGGTAAGTCCCAAGTGACGATCCGTGGACCCGTTCTCCATGTGTTGGTGATTTTGAATTTTTGCAATATCTCGTATCTCGTATTCTTTTTCTTTTTTTTTATTTAACCTTGAAATAGGCGTCGCAACACGTAACTGCTTGGAAAAATGCTTTATTTAGCCTCATAATTTTTATTTTAAATAGTCTTTATAAAATCCCCAAATGCCGTGCATATAAAATTCGGGAAATTAGTTTTTTATGGAAAGAATAGATGAGGATCTCAATAAAAATGAATTAACTGGCAGGGATCGCCAGTAAAAATACGCTATACCCCAAAGATAATTACATACTCCTTCTATCTCACTAATTTTGCCATCAATCCCGATTTAATCATCAAATGGAATAACTCGAGAGAGTTTCTGCCATCAGTTCAATTACTTATCACATTTCAAAAAGCCCAGTTTTGTTTGTAGTACCCAAAAAAGTTGGCAAAGGCTTCGAGCGTAGAAATTGAAGTATCGAAGATCAATACTGGAGATACGATTCATTAAAATTCTAAACTGTGTAAACTGATCTCAATAATTAAGATTGAGTCGCATTTAGTAAGTGTTTTAGCGTGTTTCATTACGTTTGCAAATTATGAAACGAGGTAAAATTTAAATGTTAGATCTGTGTAAACTGTATCGAATGCTTGCTGGAATGGAAACCATCTTAAATAAAAAATGAGTGGAAATAAAAGCTGGAAAGAATGAATTGCAATACAATATCTCTATCTAATATGAATATGAATTTAACATAAATTTCAATGAAGATTTGCAACGTTGAATTTGGTTTGATGCTTGATATTACAAATGGGATACCACATAACCAACCATACTCAAGTTTACTAACAATGTTATGCAACAATTAGCAATATCTGTTTTAATGGTAGATATTTCTAGCGATTCCTCGCGATAAATTTTAATGATGCATGGACCCACACTCCCTGAAAATATCAGCTTTTTTAAATCAAATGTAACCCCCAGATCTTCAACTGATACCAACCTTTGCAATGAAATTCCTTTGCTAGGATAGAATGAAGGACAGAAGGTTTGAGTATAGAATTAAGACTAACAGGAGTAGACCAAGTGTAGACCCTTGAGGAAGACTTGTAGTAGATATTACAAATTCATTTTCAACTTTATCCTTCCCAACAGGTACGAGTTCGTGAAATGTATAACTAAATTGTTGACGCCGAAGAAGGGGAATTATAGTTTTATAAAACAAAAGTAAGAAATGAATATTTCAACATTCAAAGAAAACCAAGAGAAAACTTTGAACAAAAAGTAAATCGCTCATGAAACAAGTGATATATCGATTCATAACAATACAGTTGCGCTTTATTAGTTTTCCCTCGTTCTAGTGGCTTAAAACGCGATTTACTTTATTAATCCTTGAAACTTCTAATTCCATGTTCCTAGTATTTTATTAGCTGGATAAGGCAGCACTCTCCTGGCAAAACACATAAAACCGGGCTTACGGAAAGTGGGTATAAAGCATTTGACTTATCCTCTTATTTTCCAGTCGGAAACTTGGCAAAATCTTTGAGGTGGTTTCTGCCCTATCCAGGTAATATTCGCTTGGAATTGCATGAAATCTTAAATCTTAAGAATAATTCTCTCCGAGTAATATTGGTAATAAGATTAAGAGTACAAATTTATTGCTAGAGGGGGTGTATAAACATATAAACACATTAAAATTTGATATACCGTGCGGTCAATTGAATTTATAATTGGAGTAGGCTTTTTGTTTTGCCTAAATTAATAATAAAGAAGTAACTGAAAAAAAAAGATATTGAACACTTCATATCTAAGTGGCATAGAAATTGTAATTAGAACTCCTAGTATAGATAATTCAATTCGGTTTATTTTTCGTATGTAAACAGTCAGATGTAATTTATTATACTTTGAAAGAAATACAAGTATTGGGTTGGGACCAATTTTTAAGCAATAATGTTTTACCATCCAGATTACTAACCTCGGACTTTGTGTCATGCCTTTCATCATCAACCAAGACGAGGTAAATTAATTAGACTCCTACCCGTGACATCATACACATGTTCAATGGGAGAAGAATATGCAAACTTAGGTGGCCACGACAGTAAATACATTTCTACAGTTAGTTAAACTTTCCTTTAGCGACAGATGAATTAGCATTATCTTGTTGCAAGATGAGATGAGGCATCGTTTGAAGATATTGGAATAAGTTGATTCCTCACAATTTCCTGATTACTGCCCTTTGTTTTCATACATTTCCTTGCAAATATTACTGCTGATCTAGTATGACTTACAACTCGTTGCACATGGCTTTCAGAACTGTAAATGGGTTCTTTTTCATTCGTGCTTGGTCACTGTGCATATCTAAAGACAAGCAGGACGGGTCACTGAAAACAACTGCATTTCATCCTTCATGTCATTCTGCATCAAAATAGTAGGAAGACGTCTATAAGAAATACATGATGCTGTCCTAAGTAACCTCTAATATTCGTTAGCGCCAATATAACAAAAACAGTGGAGCTTCAACTTATGCCACACCTTGAATCGCCCCTTAATCTAATTTTCTGTCTGTTTTGTCTGTGCGTTTTAGTGTCATACGACCCATATTGAATTCATATGACACTATCAGTACATTACCAATCTTAATTTTCACGGTTTGAATCCGGGATTAAATTTCGCCTCTGTCCACTACCAGCGAAAGAGCAGGCCACAGCTTTGATGTGTGACGTCACCATCGATAGGTGTTCGTAAATACACCGGTGCCTTCCTTTAACTCGCATTTTAGTCTGAAGTCTGAAGTATTTGTTATTATTGTGATGGACTTCCGGTTGAAAGTGGGTGCCAGTCGTCGTCTGAGCCCTTCAAGCACCCCATTCGACCTTATCATGGAAAAACCAAATTTCAAACTAAAAACCAATTTTTCGTATTTGAAAGCTACATGTAATACATACTTTCAGTTTTCTTCTTTTGGGTAGGCATAGAGTAACTAGTGACTTTAGATATTAAATACATATACATACAAAATTTGAAATATTTGGGTCGAAAAGAAATATATTTATCCTAAGATCAGCGGAGGACTTGAATCGTGTATAAATACAATAAAACATGGACGAGGACCCATAAATTTGCTCCAACGACTTTGGGAAGTAGAGGATGCATAGTCCAAAACAGGACCAATAATACTGGCAACGCCAAAAGGAAGGATGGCAAAATTATGCCAGGCAATAGTAAAAGCTCAAGGCCGACATATCGACGAATCAAAAATAAAGATATCTTGTTACTAATACGGGTGAATAAATTCCCAAACACTTTCAACGAATGGAGTATAAATTTTTAATTTTGTAATTAGTATTTCATTTGTCTCCGTATTATTTCATGGGTCGGTAAATACTTATGGCACTGCAGCGAATTGTGTGGAAAAAACTGCATCAAATGAAACGTTCGCATTTGTCGCAAACAATCTGCGGGAGACGGAATCTAACTTATCGACTTCGTCCGTTTTCAAAGGCACGTAAATTCCACACCACCTGCTCGTGTGCATTTATCGCCAATGAGTTTGCGCTTTATTGCTACGCCGTCGTATAATTCCGTTCCCCATATGCGAGCGCGACACGTGTTGACAGGTACCTACGTACGTATGCGCTGGAAGTACTTTCTGCTAACGGAATGACCATAATCAAGGGATAATCTAACTGCAAAATTCCGTCCGGAGTTCCAATGTACTGCTTTAATTGCTCTTAAATTTGGAGAGGAAAGTTCCAAGTTGCAGGCAGCTGAAATCATCTCGATAGACGGTGCTTCAAACCTCCGTAATTGTGACCAAATTGACGTCAATAGCACCGAGGTGTTATAGATGGAACACGGTTAGTGCTTATTGAAATTATTTTACCGTTCCGAAATCAATTAATCAACTAAACTTTTCCATCATTAACGAATTAATAAATTATTCTGGTATACTTCGAGTCTGATGTAGTGGGCGACCTGTCGTTTTACAAATTCCTCTGTTCTCTTGGGAAAATCGTTGTGATCCTAATAGAAAACTTTCGGCGCAAATACCCTTACCACCGTTGGAAAGTTTTCCGTGCTTTCGCGGCTCTGGTGGCATAAAGAACACTCTAGTTTCGGTAAAAGCGTCTTAAATCTAATTATGACCGACAGTTCATTAAGGCTAGGAAGTGTGAATATTCTTTTAGAGTCTTTTCAAGTTTAATGGTGAGTTGTATGCGCACCCAAAGGATTTTAAATTATTTGCTTCCGCTTTCCTTAGCATTCTGTAAGAATTCTCTTTTTGATTTAATTGAATTTGAATCGGGAACACTTAAAGAAGTATTTGTTGAATGATTTTCCATTTAGTTATTATGCAAAAAGACGCAAAAAATGAGGTGTTAGTGAAGGTTGTATAAGAACAAAATATAATAGATTTGAAGTTTTAAAGGGCCGTTGTATAAAGTTTAAAATGCACTGCAGATTTATGTTGGAGATGTAGAACTTCTGCCTTATCGACTACTGTTAGTGACATTTAACTTAATCTGTACAGTTACCAAATTCATTTCAGAGGCATTCCCTACATTAACATTTTAGAAAAATATGCCTCAATGAGAAAAAGAAACGAGCAAATTGACTTTTCCGTCTAGGTCTTTGAAATACATTAGGTTTAATGTGGAAAGCAAACGAACGAATTGCCGTTCCAGACAGAATGGCTCCTCGAGCTTAATGAATGAATATAAATTAAAATCGGGACACGAACTACCCTTTCCACTAAAGAATTTAATTTACCTCTTTCTCTTTTGGACATGTAAATCAGTAGAACGACAGAAACGATTCCGTCGACTATACAATTTTCCTGTCGTAAGTTTCGATGTTGATCAAATCGCCGCCTACGAAAATTTAATTTATGCCATTGATGTTTGACGGTTCACATGCAATCAATTAACTCGCTTCAATGTCAAGATAACACTGAAATATAGGGATTTTATCCGACCCTTGAAAGAAACATCGCATTTAATTACCTCACTGGGGCGATTCCCGTTTTTTTTTTATCGCAGGGGCTGGTGAATCTATATTTAATTTTTATCAAACGTAAACGGTGTCGCACCTTCCCTTCGTTTACAACCAAAATCCAATCTAAATACAAACAGATTAATTTACATTTTCGTTTACAAAGTATTTGCTGCTAATCTATTGTATTTATAATTAATAATTTGAATATTTCAGGGTAAATATGGATGATTTACAATTAGAAATCAATATTGTTAAAATTGTCATTTGAATATTGCAGCACCATCTGCGGGCGAACGGTGTAGTTACGAGCAATGTTATAGGGAGATCGAAGTGAGGTTGGCGCTGCTGGTTGTACGGCGTAGTTCGCACGTCTCTCACTAGATGGCCGCGTGCAGATAACTGTAGGGGGGAAATTTAAATAACTGGGATATTATTGATTAGATTTTTGTTATTCTGGAAAAGTGATACGGATGTAGATAAAAGTACCTTGACTTACATGCGTACGATCAATATAGATACGAAATGAGAATTCGTGTCGTAATTTGCTTTAGATTTTGTTATTACTTATTAATTAATCATTCCATGTCATACAACTTTATGTTTTGTTATTTTTTAAAATGAGACCTGCGAGACATCGAAAGGTATCACAATCTTGTAGAATAGCAATAGATCTTGCGGTAGATGGCAAAAATGGGAAAAGTTTTTATTATTGGTTTTGGGAAAAAAGTTATACAAGACAACAGCTTGTGCTTCCTTAGAAACATATTATTTTATATTCAAAATTACTTTAAGACGTGTAGTTTTGTTGCAAATTAAAAAAAAAAGCAAAAAAATTGTATAAACCACGCCAGTTTTTGAAGATAGCAATTCATATTTTAATTCTGCCACTGTAGTTTCATTACGGGTGGATAAAGATAAATGAAAACGGATATATTTACGAGGTATCAAAGTTTAGTTTACAATAAAGATTGTCGAAAAAGCTACTGCAATACCAATGAGAAACTGCGGCAATGGGGTGACATGAAGGACTTACTTTACCGTAAACTAACGCAGTAAAGCCGTGTCGCCTGCATATTCCACATTTTTGTACTAGAAACATGCAATGGCTCCGCGCGGTCGTAATATTACCAGAACGCGAACATTACGCCTCCCAAATCCGACCCGTATACCAAACGGGCTCCGATCGTCACAAAAGCGACGCCGGAAATGGATACGTTGGTATTTTCAGTAGGTTGACGGCTGGGCATATAAATGGGAGAAATGGCGTGCAGTATCAATGCGAAATATATTTTCATTGCCTTCTTTCTCCGAGCCCATCTCGCGTCATTGTCTCTGGAGTATGTGGTGGTTAATGTATGTGTGTGCTTCGGAGACGGTAGTCGTCAAGGACGGGGATTGCTTTCTGGCCCGTGATTTGCAATATACGATGTCGACAATGCGCCCGTAGCTGTTTGTTTGCATCACTGCGGATAATCTGATCTGTGGAAGTTTATGAATTCCCATGCATAAGTCAAAATATTCCTAATAGACAAAATAAATGTGAAATTCATTAGCTAAAAGTTTTTGAACATCCTTAGTTTCATGCAATTCATCCAAAACTATGAAGATTAATTTATTGTTCACACTTTTTGGGGGAAGATACGAGACATAATATTGCGAAATTCATTAATAGAGAAGCTGATTGTTAGTTATGAATAACGTTAGTTTCAAGGAATTGATCCAAAAAGCTGGGGATTAATTTAATCATATCTAAAACACAATAAATTGCTATGAACATACATAGATTCACACCTTTTCTAAGACATCGCTAAATGTGTCATCGCAAAAGCGAATTGTTATTAACAAACAAATGGCTTTTTATGTACATGCTAAGAATGCACAAGATATGATGTTCTAATGAGTAAATATTTTACCAAAACGCCATTAAAAAGAACAAGAATAATTGTATGCTTTCCCTACATTTAAAAACACAAATGAGGGTGCGAAAGTAAAGGGAATAAGGGCGATAAACATTGCAATTGGCGCCCAACGTGGGGCATTGGTAAATTAATAACTTTCACTTCTTTGAATATTTAGGGGGGAGGGGGGGATAAACATTGCAGTATATATGTATATACATATAAGAAGGATTCTATTAACCCTGCCAACAACTCAGAATACACAGTTGGAAATTTCACATCTGCTAATTGGAGCGAAACATGTATAAAAAACCGTTGTAGTTGCCAATGCTATATATATATGTACGTGGTAGGCACTCTGCCTTTGCTAGGTGCATACGTAAACGAGCCAATCGCAGTAATCTGGTACACCTACATTTATGAAGTTTACTCGACGAGTGCGCACTACCGACTGCAGTATTCCCAACAACTGCCGGTATCACGGAACGGCCGATCCGTACGATTCGGCAAGGTTCTAGCAATAATACGATGAAATCTGCATCGAAAATGAAAATATTCTATATAAAGGGGATAAGGGAGATAAACATTGCAGTTTATATGTATATACATATAAGAAGGATTCTATTACCCCTCCCAACAACTCAGAATACCCAGTTGGAAATTTCACATCTGCTAATTGGAGCGAAACATGTATAAAAAACCGTCGTAGTTGCCAATGCAATATATATATATATATATATATGTATGTGGTAGGCATTCTGCCTTTGCTAGGTGCATACGCAAACGAGCCAAATCGCAGTAATCTGGTACACCACCTACATTTAGGATGTTTACTCGACGAGGGCGCACTACCGACTGCGGTATTCCCAACAACTGCCGGTATTACGGCACGGGGATTCGTACGATTTGGCAAGGTTCTAGCAATAATACGACGAAATCGACATCGAAAATGAACATTTTCTATACCTGTATATTATGTATCTTATTAATAATCTTTGATTTAACCTGAAAAGCATGTGCTGTTTTTCGAAACAAATCGAAATATTTCTTTTTTGTTATATAACCAAAATATAAAATAAAATCTCTACACTTTTGATAATAAAACAGCGTTAGTTTGAGTGTTTGGTAAATACGAAACAAATATACTGGTTTGATTTAAGCGCGATGAAAATAATTTTTGCTTGAAGCCTCAACATAACCTCATTCATTTTACTGCTAAAGCACAAAACCATTCGCAGTTAGATTCGCGCTTATATGTATAAAATTGTCATTCACGATGGCGCGTTCATTTAACATGGAATCCAATGAAGAAATTATGACCCTTCTTTTTTGATAAAAAGAATAATCAGGATTTTTATTCTAACGCCTAATTTGCCAACTAAACTGTATAATTGCCACCCTTAATTACCTTACGTATCCTTTATTCGAGTGGAAAAGTGGAAACCGCGGTGGTGTCGCGTCCCCTTGCTACTGAAAAAGAATACAAAAAATAGACTAAGCCTCGAAATGCTCCGCTATGTAAATTAATTTTGAGCGTGAGATGTATCCCACATTGCCGTCGCGTGGGGAATTATTTTCGGTGAGCTTTTTCCTCTCGTCCAGTCGTGTTTTCTTTTCTCCGCGCGTACAAAAAAAAAGACAAAAAACAACGGCCATCATTTCCGGAGAATTTACGAGATTACCAGGGACTAATGTTATGACAGGACGGACAAAATTTATAACCTTTTCCCGTATGCTGCGTACATACACGTAGATGGTACAATACGTTATAATGTGGTACCACATAAGGCAGAGGCGATCTATAGGTGCACCTGTCTGAATGAAATTGATGTATTTTCGTTCCGAATTTTTTTTTATTTTCTAGGAGGAAACAGGCGATAGTTCATCCTCTAGATAAATTATGACGCATTTGTGTATAAATCATTACATAGAAAATTTTATCGGTATAAAAGTCGCAAATGATTTTTTTTAACGATATCGCAGTACAAAATACGTTGCGGGAATAATCCGGTCAATAGTGGTATCAGGATTATTGCTCTCGTGGAAGAATTAATTGTATTCAAGAGACATTTCGAACCTTGCAACTTCGTATTTACCAGTCGGGATTAGAATTACTCGTGTTAGCCGGCGAATTACAATTTTTGCGCGCAAATTTTAAAAGATTAGCGGAAACCCCTTTCCCGCACATACATAATGCATACACAAAACAAGAAATCCGCCGTCACTTACGTAATCCATTACACCACCAAGTTATTTATTTACACGTACTTCCTCTAAGAGGGAGATTTACCTAACGGCTCGCGGACTTTACTGTCGTAATGGCGACCTCTGTCGCAGTTTATGTGCAACTCACGTACTGTAGGGATGTTAAAAGATTCTCGGTGGCGAATTTTATGGGTTACTTATTGATTTTAAGTGTATGAACCGCAGTTTAAGGTACATTTAATGTTTTCCTAAGTTGAAATTTAGTTTGGTAGTTAAAATATAAAACGGAATAGGGAAAGAATCGTCTGATTTTATATTAACTTCGGTTTTTAGTTTAAGTTTAAGGTTTTTTGATTGCATGTGATAAGTATTGTTCGGTTTTTGACTCATATTACATCTTCACCGCCCGTGGTACTGATGCAATAAACGATGGACTATTATCTGCATTGTTTGATTATATTAGCCCAAGAACGCAAAAGTACCCACCATCCAACCCTTTCTTGCGTTGGGTCCATATCCCACATCACGTATTTACACCCTAGACTGGGCAAAAGCTTAATTACTTCCGCATATAGTATCTACCATGCAAGAAAACATTTCAACAAAGTATGTGGAGATGTGATCTTATGCTCCTTCCAGACAAGTCATTACCAAAATGCCTGCTTCCACGTGACAGAATGATCAGGAACTGATCAGTCCTCGTGATATTGGTATCTGGTATTTGGGAAAATGATGTCATCCGCCGGGTTATAGATAACTCCTTCCACCTCGGCCGCTTGGTCCTATTGTGGAGCAATATATGTGATATAGTTAATGCGTTTGCCACAGCTTTTTCTGAAATGCTTACACCACATAACTCAAATGTTGTTATTTCTGAATTATGTTTGGATTTACCAGCGTTCCAAATCAAATGAGGATGCGCTAGTTGTTATTATATCGACATTTCTGAACAAATATATAAGTGGTGATGATAACTTTTTGGTCAGAGGTGCACGACATGTATTTGCAATTCCACTCAAGAAGTTCATTGAATCCACTATATTTCCAGTTCTCTGGAAGCGCGCAAGGATTAGTTTTGTTTTTAAAAATGTATGAAGGATCAAGTAGCGAAGTATCGCCAGTTGCTATACTTTACAATTTTTCGAAGATTTACGAAGTGCATTTACTATAACACAGCATTTATTATAACATCTATAATCCTAAATCTCATGATATTTTTACCTGTTGTTATAGTGTTACCAGCCCTACTTCTTTTTGCGCCAAATTCATTTCTGCATTTTTATAATGCCACCTGCATTTATAATGTAAACAATTTTATCTCAACATCAAAACGGACATATTGCTAATGTAAACAATTTTTTTCTTTCTTAGAATTCCACGCGAGCACGTGGTGTTTACGTACCGCATCCTAACATAAACAATCGCCGCGATAACATAAACAAATTTCCGCAGTTCTTGGAACGGTAAACCTCTTCTTGAAATGCGAAACTAATTAGTATTTATTTTACAGCTTGACGCCTTACCTAGCCATTCCCCATATCTTTAATTAGTTCTTACGACTAACGGAAGGGGCGCCAGTATTTATTTCTCCCCGCTTCACTGTCGCCGTTTCGTACTCATAAACTCGCGTGCATTTCAAATTAAATTCGGTGAACTGCCGGTAAAGAAGAAAATTGCTTCGACAGCTGAAGTGCGCGAATTAGCCGCCCTAATCCATGCTTGGCGTTTGTAACCTCGGCCCTTATTAGATGCATTCGCGCCGAGATTTACGACACAAATAGGCAGAAGGTGTACCATCGCGAATGTACAAACTAATTACCGAAGGTATATTTCTTCTTTCGCCTCCGGTTTCACTTTAATTAACCTTCATACATATTTGATCGGTTGAGACGGAAACGTTTTTCTCCCGGCGGGAAGTTCCACGTTAATTGTATGAAGCGGAAGGACGCGGGAATCTGAATAATTTAGAAATCGGAATTGGTATAGGGTAATTTGGAGATTAAGGAAAACGGAATGTATCATGTTTCATCATTCTTTCTTATTTCTTCGAGAGAGAGAACGTTTTTAGAGGTTATGTTGAAAAAATATTGTGTTATGTTCATATTGAATGCAGTGAAAACGCTGCAAGTGCATTAAAAGGTATAAATGAAGTTCTATTAAGACAAAAGTCGTAGCACCACTTCAAATCCGAAATTTGTTTTTTCAACATATTACTTTTTTGTGACTATCGAATAGCGATGATCTTCAAACAGCAGAAGAAACTTTGGTGATGTCATAAATTCAACAAATACTGTCGAACAAAATGGCATCCAGTACTAAAATATGCTCATCATATAAAATTATTGCACGTGTTCGAGCATTTTTACGAAACAAATGTCTTCGATTTTATAAATTCGTCACTGTCTAATGTGTTCCGTGAGGGAATTCTATGACTGAGGTGGGCAGTTACGGCATAGATTTCAGGAAATCGTTGTGAATTTGGGAATAGTGTTGAATTGTGTTTCTAGTGCTGATTTTAGTAAATATATAGCGCGCCTTTATGAAATAATGTTAGTAGGACGGATCATTCGATGACATTTATTTTTTAAATAAAATCCATAGTCAAAATATATAATTTGGTGCTGTTTAATACACGTTGATAAGTTGTTATTGGTTGTATTGTTTCTGCAATGCATTGTAGTTGTCTTAATCCTATAACAATCAATCCTCCTTTATAACCATTCAAAAGTATAATTGTATTTTGCCATACTACTAATAAACAGTATTTCCATAAATGTCTATCGATTTTTTTAATTTATTAATATATCGAAGATACAAGCCAAAATAGTTTCCATTCAACATTTGATAGGTTCTAGATTCCTTGGTTAAACAATGTGAATTCATACCTTTAATAAATAAAAAAATATACTTTTATCAGTAAAATATTTCAAATCATTAATAATTCTAACAAGTCATGCTGATGAGTTGAACTTTATTTAGTTTTTCTTAGTCAGTTCACCAATCACAACCATAATATAATTTATAATTGATTATGTAATCTTGTTTGCTTTTGTTTGGTATGTAGAATTATCAATCTATGGTGTTAGAGAACGTGAATTGTAAATATGTTACATCGTGGTACCAAATATTATATTAATATGTACATGGTCAATGATGAGTTCCAAGGTTGAAACGCAGATGTCGTCAATAGTCATTTTTTAGACGACCATACGAATAACAAACACTACTGATATGCTGATAGTATATATATATTTATTTAGTCGACTAAAAAATATTAAAACAATATATAAATATACCTCTGAGATCACACAACACGTCTGATTGTATAGTTCCAGGCATTCCTAATGTACAGACAGCTGTTTCGGGCGTGTCTTTAAGGAAAATCCCAGAGGCATCCAACGCCCAGCCGCGGATTCAGCTGACTGGTAACTTAGTTACCGCTTTTGAGATTGCTCCATGAATCCGCGGCTGGGCGTTGGATGTCTCTGGGATTTTCCTTAAAGACATGTGCTAACGTTTGGTTAACGATACGGAGTATTGAACGGGCGACAGGCATGCCTCCGACGTGCACTGATGAGGACTAAGTGAGTCCGAAACGTCTGTATATGAGGAATGCCTGGAACTATACAATCAGACGTGTTGTGTGATCTCAGAGATATATTTATATATTTTTTATATACTTCATCTTTTGAACGTACGTGCCGGCTTATTGACAGAAATCTTCTTCTTTTGGTCTAAAAAATGTCTAAAAGCTATTTGCGACATCTAGGTTACCGAGTGTAGAAGAAATGTATTTCTCCGATGTATCTATGTATTAGGTGCATAGATACATACATAGATGCCCAGCATCGGCACAGTAGAGTAATGCGTATTCTGTTCTAACAAACTGAAACATGTAGCCGTTTCTTTTATTCTTTACTGAGCTTAATGGAAGCTTGCAAGAATTCTCTCTGTGTAGATTAATATAATATTTGATAGTACTAAATGTAGAAAAGTAAGCCAGCAACACAATAACAATAGATATTAATAGATATTCTATAATATATAATACACCCACCCATGGTTATGCTTTGTATCTAAGTTGTATGCTTTCTTTTTATCCACGTTTTCTTTTTTCCATGATGATCCATTTCAAAGCCTTTTGGCGAGTCTTTCTTCGTCCATACCTCTTACACGCCCTTAGCGTATTAGTTGATATTTTCAAATATCTTTCGCAATTGTAATGTCTGCTTTCATTTGTCTCCTCAAGTCTTCACTTCTTGTATACTCTATTTACGTTGAAATTGTAAAAAATAACATAATACAAAATAAGTTTGAAAGGGTTTAAGAATATTCTAAGTAAAATAATGGGTATTGCAGAATTAATATAATCATTTACGTCAAAAATACACTTTACTAGGAGAAAAAAGGCTAATAATTACCTACCCTAAATAAATGTCATTGTAACTTCCAAAATTCAGTGAAAGTAAGGAAAATTTTTAAGGAAATACGGATATAAATAAAAATCAAAAAAAACACCTTTGTAAGCAAGCAAAGCATTTCTACAAGCAAAAAAGCATTATTCAGGGAAGGCTTAAATGGCTTGTGACGCAAACTTTAAGTGTTCTGTGGGGTTTAAGGTAAACGCATAAAGTGTAATTTTTCTCTGCAAATATTCGCGAGTTCATCATATAAACAAAACCTTAACAAAAAACAGCAGGTATTATATAGTTTTAGTCCCTTTTTTTATTAAAATAACAGATGCTACTTATCTATACTTACGTTTTCATTTTTCAAAACAAAATATAATTCCCTCTTTGTTGACATGTCGGTCTGTCGTGCGGATCACGCTGGAGCTTATGAATATCTTCCTTCACGGTCAGCTGATTTAGAACTTTAACGAAAGCTGTACGCGACATAGGAAATCCATCGCAAAAGAGAGCGAAAACCCGGAAGTTAGCTGCACAGTAAGATTTACGTCAAGGAATAAATTGGAAAGTCTTCGGTTTATTTGATTGACGGAATTATTTTTTTAAAGTATAAATGATGCATTGCTTGTTTGATTCGAGACTATTCCAATTAAGGCTGAGTAAATTGCTTTTATAATTTTAAATATAAATATATTTAAAATTATAAAATTATAAATATATTTCGTGGCATATTGCAACAAACAAACAACAATTAAATTGAACACTACATGGAATGTAATGTATGCGAAACAATACTTTGTAATGGCAGTACAACTAATATCCAAGTTATGTAAAGGGTTAAAATGAATCTGAATAGAATATTACGTTGCCCTGTATTTAAACAAAACTTATCTCGTAAAATAATTTTATTGCCGCATTCCCGTGCCGTAGATGGTAACCAAATATGTTGTGAAATCTCGCAAGTCAACCCTTAAATATCCATGTTAATGTGAGTGATCCCTTCAGCAACGAGTTAGTTTAAACCGTTTGCCTTTTCCCATCAGCAAACAAAATATTGTTTGATTAAGTTTTGTGAAGAGTGGGGTCCAGTATACTGCCTTCCTAAGCCAAAAGGCAGCTTGTTGCGTTTGTTTGCTATGGAGTTACTGCTCTCTTTCTTAGGAGGGCAGTATAGCTCTGTGTAATACAGTAAAACCTCTATTTGCGGATACCTCCTAATAGCGGACACCTCTAAATTACGGACAATTTACCTTTCACGGAATTTTACAATGGGGTTTTCTTAATATTACTACCTCTTAATAACGGACCCTCTATAAAACCGACGCGGACATTCCATTCTCCACCAGGGCTGGAAGATATATTATGCAAAATTACCTGTTAATAACGGACAGGCAAAGAGGGACAGGACAAGGTTATATTATAGGTATACCGACTAATTGTTGTTTACTTAAAATTCAGGTAGACGGCTTGGGATTACCTGATGGTTTTATAGCAGTCTACGTATACGTAGACTGGAGACACATTATTAGTTATTAAAAAAATTTTAAAAAATTAGAAAAAATTATCATGTGTAACGGTAAAAACGGTTTTATAAATGTGATGATATGAGTTGTGCCATAATGAAAATGATACCATTGGAATTTTTGTTTCCGAATTTTAATCCTAATTTAGATTTAAGAGCAGACTCATTAATTTATGATGAATTAATAACTGAAAATCGAAATGTCTCCATTATTGATGGTACTGGCGAAATGAGTGATCAAAACGAAACTGGGATTGAAGTGGAGGAACTTGTAACTAGTATTTCTAGTACTTCAGAAGCCGATAAATGCTTGAGAATTATATTTTGACCTCTATCAGACCTCTATACCTTTAATATCGCTGAGAGTATTTTTCAAGCTCTGCTTGAATGCGAATCAAAAATATTTAGAAATAAAATGAGAAATGCAAAACAAACCGCAGTTAAAGTTAACAGCTTTCGGTGTAGGGTTGCCAGACGCACAGAACTGCGTTATGACATTTTTGTGAATGGTCAACCATCCGTGTACCCGTTCAATGTGAGGCTTGTTTGGCTTTTCAATCACAGCGCTGTCGATTTGCCAATACACGCGGCACCACAATGAAACATTATTGCAAATAAGCAGTAGAACTTTGGTAGATTTCACGTGTATGTATTATCAAGTGCCTATATGTTTGCAATCATATTATTGTCAAAGGTAATTAATCATTACTTTTTCTTCAATGTATATACGTGAGAAACAAGTTATGACGCCACCCAAACGATTAGACTCTAAACCGCGGGTTGTACCAACCCTTCTCTGGAGTTGCTACGGTCAGCACAATGGAGACGGCTTGGTTTTAAATTTGGCGTTAATTTAGTTCCTCCCCAGAGCCCCACGACACAGGAGAGCCGCGAAGTGAGCCATCCGTAGGATTAGGCCTATCTAGATTATAATTAATGACACATAAGCAAACTTCTGGCGTATAATTAGTTATATTCACAACAAGATAAATTCCTAACTAGTGAAAAATAAATAACAAAATAAAAGACAGTTATGCTCGGCAAGATTGACAAGCTTCTCGGAGTGAAGATCCTTCGAAACCGATACTATAATTAGTTGGGGTGATCACTCGAACTTTACAAATTGTTACAAATTAAGCTGAAGGCTGATATTTTAACATTCTAAGCAAACTGAGATTACCACTAAATACTAAATTAAATATTAAAAGTTAGCCTTAGGTCGTAATGAAATATAAAAGTAAATTGAATTGATCCGACCTTGTCCGATGTTCGTAAGTCCTTCCTTGTTCCGCCTCCCTGCGTTCCACTTGCCACGCCGGCTGCCACCGGGTTAAGATATAATACTGTTGAAAACGACTCGGCGTTCTTCAATCCTCCAATCCACGGGGTAAAAAGTAAATGCAGACGAGTTCAAGAATCCAAAAATTCAATATTCGAAATTCCAAAATTCAAAGTTCAAAATAACACAAGACGAAAAGAAAAGGAAGCCCAAAAATACGTTGTGTTACCATGTTACCATGTGTTACCGAAAGAAAGGGATTAAGTAATTCGTACCTAGGTGTAAGGTGGCTTCTAAGTTTCCCAACGTTGAGGTGATTTAAATCCGCGTTGATCCACGTGATACCCTACAATGGATCCAAATGCTATTATTCCCCAAATACTTAGGGCGGATTTTCCATAAATATTACAATAATTCCTATCTACCAAGAACCAAATATTCCGCACAATTCCAACAATAGATTCAACTTCAACGATAGCGATTTTGATAATGGCCGAATTTAGACCCCTCACGGGGCTGACTTCGCCTGACTCTCGATCTACCGATTTTTGGTGATAACCGCTATCGACCGCCTACGTCTTAACTAGCCGCCGCTAGATGGCCTTGCTACCCCAATTCACACGAATAATTAATATTTTTACAAAACTTGCGTAAAATGAAATAGGTACGTTACCAGGTGCCAAAACAATTAACCCGTAAAACGCCATTAATGATCTCTTGTTGGAATCGCCCCACCAAGCATTAAGACGGACTCGAGTTTCTTCTACCGGACGTCGTCAGCCTCCTTCCGAATGTTAAACCCACTCTCATCGCTTATCCGTCGCGGACTTTATTGCGAACCGTCAGAATCGCTGCTATGGGCCAGGACATGGCGCCATCTAGGGGAACCCGGTCAAGACTCACACTAACGTGACAACCGCAGTAGCGTCGGTAATGCAGTACCCTAATAGAAGGACTGCCTATGTAGTGATTCCAATAGTAGTTTTACCATTACGTAACATGAGCAACATCGAAATTATCAATTAACCAATAGAACGCTATTTAAGGCTCATGGTCTCTTGCTAGAATCATCTTACCAAAGCTGTTTTGGAAGGACACTAACAACGCCTGGTAAACAGAGATTCGACTCCGTCTTTAATTGTTTCACCCTTTTCATTGCTTTTGCTTCGTATGGTGATTCGAATAAGAGACCATGAGCGTTTAATGGTATTTTATCGGTTAATGTACATATTTTTAGTTACATAATAAGGAATATGGAATATTGATTTTTTTCTGCTTTTTGATAATTATGTAATACGTTTCATTTTAATATTAATATCCGTATGTATCAGTAAAGATTGCTAGGACTGGGGGGCAGTATTCCTTATGTGCATATTAGTATTTAAATAATATATTTGAAATAAAACATGATATATTGACAATAAAAGTTTATATTACTAAATAAATTGGTATTATCACGTGCTGCTAAATATCTAATTTATAAAAGTTATTAAAGAAAAGCACTTTATGAGGTGGTCTTTTATGCCACAGCGTTGAATGCACCCCAGTTTAGTAGTAAAATAATGCCATAAGCTCAGAAGTAACGATGTAAGTAGAATTGCGGGTATGCAAATACTGCTTTGGTCATTTTATAGTCACGAAAAGAGGCCGGTACGCTAAAACTTTAAGCATTTGAGCATTCGACTCCCGCAATGATACGTAATAAGGATAATACCAACTCTATTGCAGTGCTATTACGTTTTTACGTGTCCTCAGGTTTACCACGTATGTGGAATTATAGCTAATATAAGTTTGGTGTTCCGCATATGTAAGTACATATATGGACAACGTAAAACTTCAGTAAACTCCTCGTGCATCTTTGAAAACATATTTTATTGGATCGTAAATAAAAACATTCTGCCCCATATACCGATGCCATCAGTAGATAAGTGGCGAAACTAGTTTTTGTTCAGCAAGAAAAAAATGGGAAACTCCGGTGTAGCGATAAGCGAAAGGACCACACACATCTATTGTGTTGTTGTATGTCTTTACGAAGCAGTAAATATAGGCTATATGTTCTGATAATATAATGAAAGCTGGAAAATCGATAGATTAGAAAATCGTTTTCCGAGGAGAGCTTCTCTGTTTAGGGAATTGATGATGTATCAGATGCCGCATTATTCTTCTTGCTTTCTTCTGAAGTTTCTTTCAAATCAATCATCAAAATGAGAAAAGGAAAGAAACATATACAAATATAAACTATACGTACGAAATCAGATCTTGGATGGGCAGTCGGTGGTTAACAAACACGCGAAATTCATAAAATCCCGAATTTCACCCCCAATGTGGGGGCATTACCCTTTAGTAATAACTTGCACACTAACATTGTTAAGGGTACCGAAGTGTGGTGGCCTCACAGTGAGGGTGACCATTTGCCCGAAGTCGTAACAGTTGAAGTGAAGTATTGTTGAACTTGTCCGGATATGAGTTAAACTACGCCGAGGTATACAGAACCGGTAGAGTTTCTGTTCGCCTGTTCTTCAAAAGGCATGCTGTTGTTATATAGAAAAGTAGGTCGTTATTGCGCTTATCTGCAAACTGGCCATTGTCAGATATTATACGACTTGCTCGAAAATGAACCGAACGTGAAGGGTTTTGTTACTCTCTACCCCGATTTTGTTGAGGGAAGTTGGTTTTATCTTCTTTGGACTGGACCAAGTTGACGGGAAACTTCGGTAGTAAATGACGGAGTGTCTACTTTTTTTAATACAGCCCAAGACCTGGTAGTTTTCTTTCGTAGTATTAATTAAAGACTTCGTTGGAGAAAGATCAAAAAATATTTTCTTTAGCGAATTAATTTGCTGCAATATCTCCTCAATTTTAAAGGGATACCCTATTATTAGCTTTTACTTATGCATTAATTAGCCGCACGCAAAGTAATTACTTTTTACCGCTCTAAATTTGGGTAGTAGATGCACTGCTCAAAATAATTAACGGATATTTCGTAAAAATGGTAATAATTAAAAAAAATGATTTTACCCGCTTCAGTATTGTAATTTGAATATTTGTAAGCAAGTTGATCAACACATTGTAAATCGATTTCATTTTATGCAAGATTTGTAAATAAAATATTAATTATTCCTTTGAATTGGGGTAGCAAGGCCATCTAGCGGCGGTTAGTTTAGACGCGACGGTCGATAGCGATCGCTTATCTGATATCACCACCAAAAATCGATAAATCAAGAGTCATGCGTAGTTAGCTGCGTAAGGGTTTAGATTCGTTCCTTTATAAAGTCGCTGTGGTTGAGGTTTGACCTATTGTTAAATTATGCGGAATATTGTTTTTTGGAAATTGAGGATTGTTTAAATATTTATGGAAAATCCGCCCTGAGTTTATTGGGATTAAAATTAACAATAATAATTAGCTCAATTGGAGAGCATCACGTAAATGATCAACATTGTGAACACGTGGAAGCCGCCTTATAACCAAGTACAAATTGATAATCCTTTTCTTTCTATTCTTTCGATGACACATGGTAACGCTAAAGTGTATTTTTAGGACTTCTTCTCCCCTCTCCCCCTGTTTTGGGGCTCTTTTACTTGTATTTGCCGTTGAATTTTTGAACTTGGTTTCAAACGATAGTTGCACTCGACTGCTTTCCCTTTTAACCGTGGACTGGAGGTCGCACCAATCCAATTTATCTTATTTTATGTACTCATTACGACCTACGGGTAACTTGATATCTCATTTTTCTTTGTATTTAGTGTAATATCCTTGAATTAATATTTTCAATAGCCTTCAGCTTAATTTTGTAACGAATTGTAAAGCTTGAGTGATCACCCAACTTCCGGCTTCAAGAGGCTTCACTCCGAAAAGCTTGTCGAAATTGCCTCTTGTTTTGTTATTGTCTTGCACCGTTTACAATTTCAATTAATGCGAATATAGCTAACTATACACCAAATGTTGTCGTGTGTTATTAGTTTAAACATAGATAAGCTTAAGCCTACGGATGGGTCGTTCGCGGCTCTTCCGTGTCATGGGTGTTTGGGGAAGGTTTAATTCAACGGAGGTGGCGCCAATTTTCAAAGCCAGCCGTCTTCGCTGGGCTGGCCAGGGCACCCCCAAAAGAGGAGCGGGTAGATCCCGGGGTTCAAGCTTAACCATTTCGGTGGCATCATTGTTATTTGTCGCTGTGCGTGTGGCAACATTACTGTATTTTAAACTTGCTTGAAAATGTTTTAATATAATCTCGGGAGGTAAACGTTTAGCATAATATAGGAAGAATTCCGAAATACTAAATTTTACAGTTTTTATTCTTACGAAAATAGAAATTAATAGCGCACATGACTACACAAACAGCTAAAAACGCTTGACATCTTTCTGGCATAAATTGGATTAGAGTGTTAAACAATTCTTGAGAAATCTTATCACTTTCCTTCATAATACTTCTTGAGGGGCTCTCGGTGACATATTTCCTCTTCCCAAAGCCTATTCGATTGGATTACTATTTGGGCAGTTCTCTGGCCACTCCATCCCCTCTATATCAACTTAATAAAACTAGTTGTTCATGAAGTTCCTTCGAAGGGGATCGTCCTTAAGACGAATTGTTCTCCCATTACTGCTGCGTACGTAAAACAGTGGATCGCAGATTCTTGTCCAGGCATCTCTGGGCAGTGAATGCTCTATTTTCTTTGAAATAGAGATGGGCGTGCCTTCAGTGCCTATCCAACCCATACTATTATATCACCACCCTCATATTTAAGCATTTCCCTGACAAATTGTAGGTTATTTCGTATGAGGAGTTCAGAGTACGTCTATTATCTAACTGGAACGTAAATCTGGATTCGTCACTTGACCTTCATTCTTTGTGACCCCAATTGATATGCTGGTTACTCCACATTCTATTGTCTCTTTTATGTTCCTAAAAGATATACGAACCAACAGCTTTTCGGGTATATAACCCATAGTTATTCAAACAGTTTTTTATTGTATGCGTTGATACTGGTCTCCCAGTAGCAGCAGCAAATTAATTTTGAAGCCGGATTGCATTAAGAGTGCTATTTCAAGTGACAGTTGCGGCAGGTACCGATTATCTCTTGGTGTTGTTAATGTTGGTCGACTTTCCCCTTGTCTTCATCCAACATTTCAAGTTTCCAAAAAGCGATTCCAATGTCTAGAAATTACGCTTTAGCTCACTCCAAGGTCTTCACCAACATATTACGTTCTTCCATTTTCCAATTGATCTATGGCCCTCCAATCTCTGATTTTCTCTGATTTACAGTGATTTTTCTATTTCGGACTTCACTCAGAATTGCAAAGTTCCCGTGCTCATCACGGCACTTTTAGGTACTAACCTAAAAGCCTGTTGGAGCACATCTCTTCCACGATTGCTTTAACATATGCATCGCCCTGTTAAGACGCACGTGTATCTAGTTTCTTGTTTAAAACGTTGACAATAGTTAATAGACATGTTTGCAGATCTTAACTGGCACTACTTTATATTATCAATGTTATTGTAGTCTCTTACTGGAACTAACGAGAAAATAAAAGTTTAGAAACTTTTTAATTTTACTTGTAATATCATTCCGTTTGTCGAATATTTGAATACCTATACTATGTTCCTATTGTAAATTGTATCTGACTGACAAAATTTGTTAGTCATTGACTATTTGAGTTTCCCGTAAATCAACAATATTCCCTGCGTTATGTTGTGTGAGAATCAGATTAGTGGCCATTAAATTCTCGTCACGACGGTACTGTCTATTGATTTAATGAAGTTTCCGTCGCGCTCGGCGTATATTATCGCTTTAAACGAATACGGTCCTAAGTGCGATTAAGTACTGAAACTGTTTCTACAGCTGGTACACTTGCATTAAAGTTAGAATCAATTCGTAATCAATGCGTAGTCAGATGTGCCCAGGGTACATATATTTTGAAATGGATCGGTTTGTATGGTTTTAATCAGTCGTATACGGAATGTGTATTTCAGATGGAATGGGATAATTTCCAATTCAAATTTCTGCCGGCATGGTTGGGTTTTAAAGCTTTTGGGAAAGACACACATCTTCGGAGCTTTAACCCAATTAAATCTGTTTATACGTTCCGTATATTCTGATCTTTGCATTTTTTTTTGTTATAAGAGAAGAGATATTCTTGAAGTCATAAATAAAGTTCGGTCTCCGTTAAAGGCACTCGAGAAATCATTTCGTGCACGCTAGTGCCAAATATTGCCTTGCCAAAAAGAAATTCTCTTAGCCACTAGCGAGAAGTGTTCTGCAGATACAGACCAGCGTACCACTGAAAGGTCGTAGCTTTAGCGCATTGTCCTGTCTGGATAATAAAATTTTGAGTACCCCTGCCAGCTAATAACTGTAGGAATTTAATATACGAAAACTCTGTGCGTTGTAGTGGCGGTTAGATGAGAGTACATGCAAATATTTAGTGAAGAGTGTAAAGTTGTACGTAAGATTTTGCAAAACAGTAAGCTAATCAATTTAAATTATACCAGTAATAGATATAAAAAAATGCATTTTGAATGCAAATTTACATCAAAAATTAAGTAAAATAATTTATACGTGAATAATTCCATAATAGTTGTTTGAAAGTACGAATTCAAGGTTAAGAATAATGAATAATGAATGAATGCTTTAATGTCTTATGAAACGTGTTTTTCATGCTATTTTCTGCAATTAGCTTTTTTTTAATTTCTCTATTTGTGAAAACAAAAAGAGAAAAGTTTGATAATATAAGAGAAATTTTGTGGCGGTTGGTAACATGTGCATTAGTTTGGCGTAAAATTCAAATAGACTGAATTGACAAATTAATTTGACGTTTCATTGTTAAATTATTTTAAAATGAGATCTAGAAGCTTTTCATGTACTCCACCAGAAATACGGTAAATTTCTGAAAATGCAGTTACTAATTTACTTCCGGAGAAGTCTTATGCATGTATGAAAAGGGGTATCAAAATGTTGAAAAATTGTACAAAGAAAACGGAATTCTTCATATTTCTGAAAACGTTTTACTTGCGTACTTCGATATGCTACGTAAAAATTAGAAATCGTCTTCACTATGGTCAATTTATTCGATGTTAAGATCGTGTTTAAATATACATAGAAATGTGGACATATCTAAATATATGAA
>JARFOC010031132.1:0-29880 GCA_031763485.1 Osmoderma eremita
GATGCCATCCGCTCCACAATAGGACAAAGCGGCCGAGGTGGAAGGAGTTATCTATAACCCGGCGGATGACATCATTTTCCCAAATACCCAAAAATACCCAAATGATCTGCCCATTTTAATAACTTCTTAATTAAACCTTGTGCTCTAGAATTAGATATCAAATCTACATTGTCAAAATAAGCATTCAGGTCTTGTTCCTAAATAAAAATTGTAATTACCCACATTGTTTCTCTGCTCATGCCAGATCATTGGAACACCAAAAGCTAATTTTTGGCGTATTTCCTTGCTCCACCATCGTACATTTTCCACACGTGGTTTACACTCTTTATGGGGAGCACGCATCTTGTCTTAATCTGCAAGTTTGACGCCAAAGTAAGCCAAGTATGACTACTCAACTAAAACACTGATATTTATCTTTTGACTGGGAACAATGTAGCTCCCACAAGCGCAACAGAAAGAATCTGCACTACTGATACATTTTCGGGTAGTAGACATGATATATTGCCTTGGCTGCTACTAACATGCAACCAGCATTTAATATCCCTCCTATTTCATTCTAAATACACCTAAAAACAATAGCACTTCCTAAGATTACTCATTAAACGGAAATATATTGACTTGATGGGTTAATGGTCGTTACCTTAACATATTTGGTTTTTTTCATTTATAATTGTTTAGAAAACTTAGGTAGGTAGTATTGGTCGGAGTAATTATATGCACAGTATGCTAATGACCTAAGCGTATTTGGAATGTTTCTCAATTCGAATAATTTTGGCATTTACATTTATTAACAAGATTCAAGAATTTCAAAATGAACAAAACGGAAATGCCAATAAGACCCTGCCAACATTAATTAAAAACAGGTGCCAGATTACAATTCGTAGTTTTTTTTGTTAATTGTATTACTGTACACATATATTTATGCAGATAATCTTGTGTTAACTAAGAAGCGAGTGCACACATTTAATAATTTCTTCTTATAATCGACAAAATCTTATAGCCAATAATGATGCTTCTAAATTACTATCCTACGTCATAACACAATTTTAATCCTCCTACTTTGGTTATTTATCTTCACCTTACTTTATAATTTTATTGGCGGTATCTGGCACCTTTGGAATGCCTCTCGCGCCTCCCGATCACGTCTGGTTTCGTCCGGGCACGACCCGTTTGACCGGCAACATTTAAATGTCATCCAAATTAGAATTTCACTAACCAGTTTAGCCAGCGAAGCGATCAGACAAACGGAATAACGTTGCGCTAGGGTACGACTCAAACGGCACCATACGAATAATGTCAAAACTGCAACTTTTATTTGTCAGTGTTTCTACACAGCACAGAATCATAAATGCTTAAGACCGAAAAATAATATACGTATTCCTCTACTAACTAAAGTACGTTTTGGAATTGCTCAAACCCAATTTCATGAGAACCACATCATCTAATACACCGAAATAAACCAACGGATTGCTGATTTATCTGTGAATTTACACACTCTGGTAGATTAACAATCTTGTGGAGTGTTCTATTAAAATGTAAGAAATGCTCGTGTAACAAAAATCCAGAATTTCAACAACCTGAAAAATTACTTTCGTCCTCGGAACTCTGGGAAATTCATTCCAGAGAAGTTTGTAAAAAAAAATTAAATATAGACGGCCTCATGCATAGAATGTGCTAAAAAAATCTAAAGTATTATTTTCGTTTCAAAAAATTCCTCGAAACCGTTTTAGAACCGCTCGAGACGAAACCGATGAATTGGAAATAAAGATACAGCACAGATTGAGCAAAACTAAAACAAAAGTACCCCTACCACCTTAATTAGTGAAGAACTCTAAATAAGTATTTCGGCAATTAGAATCCATCAGATCTTAAATATAACTTTCCTAAAAAATTTTGCTCAGTTTTTATTATAGGCATCGTTTAGTCCTAAGTCCCTTTATTGTATATATTACCAATTAATATCGCACGATGTATACAGATAGCGCTCTAAAGAATATTTTAAAACTGATCTAAATATATCTCTTGTCCCTTTTTACAGACTTTTTTCTTATTTGTGGTAAACCCAACTTGGCGCAACCCGTTCATTGACTTGTCACGACCCGGGGCGTAGGTGTGAATTTGCGAGTGGGTAAACTGCTCAATGGCTTTATTACTTCACCCCCTCACCACAATGGGTAAAGCACCGTTAATTGCTTTCCAACGGCAATGAATGAATTACATATGCCAACAGTGTCCAGAACTCAACTATTTCTTGTTCTATTTTATACCGTAAGAGCGAGCCTGCTATAGTCACCGAGTGTAATCGGAATTCTTCGGAAATGCGAGAGCGAGGCCGGGTTTGCTGCGCCATTAGTAGATCTAACAACACTTTAGTTGAATGTTGATCACAGCGGGGAGTACATGCCGATTTGTATTTATTTACAGTCCATTCATTTTAAGAAAACAACCTTGGAAAAGGAGAAAATATTTCGGCTTACTATTGGTTGAAATTCGAGATAAATTTACGCACACGAAAAGGATATAATTTTTGCGCAGTGAATTTATGTTGGATAAAATGAAATATCACTGATAACTGCGTTTCATATGTTTACTGCAATGTCATTTGTCAAATTCAGTCGTTGCATCCCACTCTGATTTCGCTGCTTTCGTCTTCTATTTTCTATCGAATTGTTGTTTGCTCATATTTTCCATTTTATTGTATTTTAAATATTGTCTCCAAAACTGTTCTTGTCAGAACTCGATTCACGTCATAGTTTATGATTTTCCGTAAACTATAATTATCTATTATTTTAATCAGCTGTTCCCATTGAAATAAATTTGAATTTGCCGCTATTTCCAACTATATCGTTATTGCTCTTGTGTGATGCGTTCGCAGATCACAGCGCCCACTACTGTTTTCTTAACGTTAATGGAGTTTAATAACGTTTGCTTGATTGCTTACTTTCTTTGTATATTTTTTATTAGTAAATTAAATTAGTAGATATATTATTAATTTTTGTTGGTAGATGCAAATTTTGTATTTGAGAATGCATAGTTTTTCGATTGAATAAAGAAAATTTATTATAAAAAGTCTTCATCGTGACACATCTATTCGGCAAATTAGGCATTATGCAAATGCAGTTTGAAAAACTAATTACATATGAAACTGCGCCTTGTATAATAGATAACTTTGAAACTCATAGTTGGCTAAATCCTCAGAAACATAAGAAGAGAGCCCTACATAATGAACGACGAGATATTTCAATTTGCGCTGCAGTGGAAAGGCACCTACATTTGTCGAGTGAGCAATTTGTGGGCTAGTTGATGCAACAATAACGAAAGTTTTGTTGCCCATACATAGAAAACAGAATCCGTTTGTTGGACGATATTGGTCCAAGAAATAAACATATGATTTACAATGCAGGAGCGCAACATCCCCAAACGTTAAATCTTTGGGCAGGCCTTTTAGCGAATCACATAATTGGAATTCGCAACAGTATTTAGTTCCCTTACAAAATACAGCTATACCTTGCCTCCCAGACATACAAGATATTACACTAACTGACATTTGGCAGGATGGGTGTTCCACGCATACTGCTATCCCAGTGCTAGAATATTTAAGTAATATATTTAATAACCGCTTAATAACTAGCTAGAGTGAAATTCGTTGACCTGCTAGATCTCCTGATTTAGCCCCTAACGACTTTTTCTGTAGAGCTAAGCAAAATCATATATTTATGGTTTCTGGTATAAAAGAGCTTCTTATCGGATATCTTCCAGGCTGGTATGGGACTGTCTGCAAGACCTTCAAAACCTGGCGAAACACAATACAGTCAAGATGATGTGGGTTCCGGGGCATGAACGAATTGTAGGCAATGACCAGGCACACCAACTGGCAAGGAGGGGATCCGAAATGACCTTCATTGAACCTGAGCCAGCTCTCTGGATCACAAACGCTGCTGCGCGTGGTATGGTAACTGAGTGGGTGACTGAACAGCACCAGAAATACTGACACCATGTAGCAGGACAGAAGCACCGCAAACAGATGATGAGGAAACCATCACATTTGGCAGCTGACATACTGTCTCTTGGCAGAACGCAGATTAGGGAGATTACGTGTCTACTTGTTTGATTGGTTGGTCCCTAATGCAGGGACAGGTTTTCTACACGCCATAACACTGCGGCCTTAAGGCCTATTGTATTACTCTGCATTCGATTACTTCCTAATTATCCGAACACATCTACCTTCCAGACAAAGTTTAGTAGTATGTGCGTCAAATCCCTTTCCGGTATACCCCGTAGCGCGTCTATTGCATCAAATAGGGCATTTGTCTACTTACACGGCAACCTAAGGAAACATCTACACAGAATGGGAGTTTATAGAGAGGAATCTCGGAGTAGATTATGCAATGAAGAGGAGGAGACAGCCTCTCATATTATTTTTTAATGGTAGGCGTTAAGCCACCGGAGAAACGCCCTGTCTGATGCAACAGAAACACTGCGGGCATACCGGAAACACACTTGACGTACAGACTGCTAAACCTTATGAAGGGGGTAGCTCTCTTCGGAAAATCAGGAAATAACCGAATGCAGAGTAATACAACAGACCTTAAGGCCGCAGTGTTAATGGATGTGAAAAACCTTTTTCTGCATTCGGAACTCAATCAAATCAAATCAATAGCAGAGCTTAAACAATCCATGAACTACGTTTAAAAATTAATATTTGTTTGTCGGACATATCGCCACAAACAATGGCAAACATTCGCAAATATTATGTGAATACATTGGAACAGTAGGCTTTTCAGATAGGAGATCGTTTTGAACATGTATAACTAACGGACCAATTTTTCTTGAATTCTAACAGCATTATTATTTATTTTCTCTAATAGAATCTTGTATTTAGTTATGTACTTATCAAGAGTAGTTTTCATTTTATTTTATGGTGTAATTCTGCTTTAAACATATCCCACTTATCTTGTTTATTTTACAACAGAAGCATTGTTTCTTTATTTTCAACCAAGGCAATCGTTTCATATCCTTCAACTTCTCACTACATGTCGTTTTCACTTCATTCAACGCATTTATAATAGATTATGTTTAATTTCATAAAGAACATTTATAGTTACCTTATTCTACCATCACATTCTTCACATTACTTTCTCTTAGTTTTCTAAGCAATTTTCATCAATCGAAGAGAAAATGTAATACGCCCTTTTGTCAGTCTATAAAAAGTAATCAGTAAATCGGCTATGAGGCCACATACAAGTAGGCAATCCTTGTAATTGCGTCTGTTTTCGATAGTATGCGCTGAGTTCATGTAACATCGGTTCGGACCATAGATCATGTTGTGTAAGGTCCTAAGCACGGTGAAAATGTCACTCAACAACTTGTGATCTTCTAATAGTTCTGATGAATAGTTTTTAATTGTTGCGGATTATCAAGTCTCTACTAGTGCGATGACGGCAATGTATATTTAGAGCAACTTTATTCACACGATATATTTTCACACCTACTCAAATATCTATTTAAATACGTATTGAAAATATATAAACCCTATTATAAATATATAAAAGCATGACAGAATAGAATGTTCTTGAATTATATGTGTAAACTGTACGATTTGACGCGATTTACAAGAGCAATTTGCAATATTTCATTTCACGCCTGTCTTGCAAACGTCGTTATATTTCTATTTAATAGGAAGTGGAATGATTTTCTACGGTACATATAACACCCACTACAAGCATAAATAAATTTGAACGAACAAGTGTGGCTGTTGAAATATCGATGAGATCATTTACACACTACATAACTTGCTATGACCCCAAAAAATATGAATCGCATTGCATAACCAAGACGTTTTAATTACGTTTTACTTCTATCTAAACTAAAGTAGATAATGCTACGTAATAATTATGTACAATAATTGTTTTATATAAATGCTTACCATAACAAAAATCATCTTAAACAAACGGTCACACATACGTAAGGAAACACCGCCACAATTGAGGTCACAACCTAGATTATAGGGTATTAAGTTTAAGATCGAAAAAAAAAAATTAATGGTATGCAAAGAATACGTACGGAGTGTAATTTACACTCCGTACGTTGTGAAATCCAGCCTGTTACTTTATTCCTACGTAAACTGGGATAGATTGAATTTTGATGACGGAACTGATCAATGAGGATAATCTTAAAAACCTTACCGTTGTTTTGTAATAATAATCCATGAAAAGCTCAGGAGTGAGTTTGTAACTGCTTTTTTTAAATTTTGAATTGAAAAACGATTATCGCTTTAGTGAAACAAATTATGTTGTGCATGAGAGCCATTATAATATTTCAAAATTTGACGGTACATTTACGGAATGTAATGGGAACAACGTTAAGCGCTAGTCCTTTTATGCAAGGTAAGCGATTAAGGATCACAAAAAAGTGCAGTGTATCTAATGAGTTCTAGCATCTCTTCGAGGACCGGCATGATTACGCAACCTCATTTTTCTGGGAAATGCGTAATTTACAGGTGAGAATGAACGAATTGAAAAATGTTTCTAAATTATATCCTTGGAGCTTTGTTGTAATCATTTGTTTGGAATTGATATATTTCTTAATTATTCACTAAAGTGTGCTTTGAAAAAAAATCTGCTAATATGTGCTATTCAGACATTAATTAAATCGTCCGTCCTGTTATGAATAGAAATAAAAGGTGTTTGTCTTGCTATTTGCACTTATTATAAACAGAACATTAACTGCAGAATAAAATTCCAGTCAGCGGACTTACTAGAGCATAACTACTAAAAAAAGATATTATGTCAGTTGTTAACAAGCAGGTGAAAAGCAAAGATAAATTACAGGATTTTCTCTTGTTATAATTGATAAAAGAGTGAAGAACAACTATTACTTGTATTTGGTACTTACACAAGGTAACAATAGAAAAATACATAATTTTCGGATATTATCTGGAATTTATTACATTGAATTTTTTAACAATTCTCAGAAAATAAATTATTTGTAATTCAACTTCAATTTCAATGTCATTGTTCCTATACGCATGAGGGGTGATCAAATAATAACATCAACTTTCTGCGACAAGTTGTTCTAGTACAAACTTAAATTTTGTCAGCTAGTTACTTGTGATGATAGTTTATTTTGAGTGAAGTGTGAGGTGTGTAAATTATGTAACGAGACTGATTTTTACTTGAATATAATTTAATTGAACGTTGTCTCCCTCAAAATAGCTCCCTTGGGAAGCCACACAACGTTGGAGACGGTTTTTCCATTTCTCATTTGAATGTTTTCGAGTGTCCCAAAATGATGTCTGTTCAGATGAATTTTAATCTTGGGAAGAGGAGAATGTCACAAGAACTCAAGTCAGGTGAATAAGGAGGCTGAGGAGCCACAGAAATATGTTTACTTGCCAAAAAAACCGTTTATCAAAATTCTGTATGACAAGGCGCATTGTCATGATGCGGGATCCAATCGTTCTAGATGTTTGGTTTCACACGCATTCTTCACGAGTCTTTCGAGAACCTCTCGGTAAAAATGTTGATTAACTGTCTGACTTTGGGGCACGAACTGTTGTGAACAATTCCCTGGCTATCAAACAAACAAATCAGCACGCCCTTGATCTTTGATTTGCTCATTTTTGCTTTCTTGGGCTTTGGAGAGCCTGAAATGTGCCATTCCATGCTCTGGCGTTCTGTTTCCGGGTCATACTCGAACACCCAACTCTCATCACCAGTAATGTCACGTTCCAAAAAATTTTCCATTATTTTCAATCGATTCCAAAAAGTCAAAGCACCTTTCTCTCCTGATGTACTTTTGTTCCTGCGAAAGGTTTTTTGTAACCATTTTCGAGCAGAGCTCTCTCTTTCCCAATTCATTGGTCAATACTTGATGAACGGTGGTGTGAGACAAATTCAACTGTTTCCCGATCATTCCGACCGTCAACTGACGATCTGAACGCACAAGATCGCGGATTTTGTCGATATTGCCGTCGGCTCTTGCAGTTGAAGGCCTTCCACTGCGTGACTCATCTCCCATCGACTCTCTTCCTTCTGAAAATCCCTTAAACCAACCAAAAACCTAGGCTTTTGACAAAACACTGTTTCCGTAGGCTTGCTGAAGTTTTGCAAAAGTTTCTGTTGCACTTTACTCAAGTCTGAAGCAAAACCTGATAGCACACCGTGGCTCGAAATGAATGTCTTCTATTTGTAGAACGCACTACGCAAACCGGGTTCACGGAAAAAACGACAACGGACAACCAAATGACTTGATCGAGTTCAAACTTGCACTGAACGCGTATTGCAATGTCCACTTGTCGCCTCTTCATGTCCCATGATTCCCGTGTTGCCATATCAAACGCTACGTTGTCAGTCTCATTACTTAATTTGCGCACCTCGTATAGTATCAATATGGTTAATCTTTACACGCTTAACCAGTTTAAGCCATAAAGATGCCGACATACCACTTTTATTATGTGCACTTTCCGTTATACATCTGCATACGTATTTCAACTGCACTTAATGTGATGAAGCAACGATTACAATTTACAAATGTCAGTCAGTGTGTCGATACGATGTTAGTGTGTTTCAATATCTCGAGAAATACTATATCTACACTTCGGAAATAGCTGAAGCGGCTAAAAGTGGCATCCAAATAACCGGCTGCACGCTTAGAGAACCAGATATTCAACTAAAATTAAACATCAGCTGTATTAGTAGGCATAACTTCCGCAGCGTTACGTAATCTACGTAACGTCTTTGTACATACAAAATAATTAGGTGATGGTTATATGCTTGCAGCCTCATGGCGATTAATTAGGATACTGTACCTCTTGTAATTTATTGTTAGTTATTATTACAACTTGCAAAACTATAAGGAGCTTCTATACCAAATATCCATCATATCCATTTTATTTATTTTCGTGATAATTTTATTTCGTAACAATTCCTTGACGTATCATTATCTATTTAAATCCCATTGCGAAAATTACTAACGCATAAATTGTGTTACATAAGGTTGACTTTGTCTCACAAGTTTGTGCAAACACTTTCTTTGCTATTGACATTAGGTACAGAGTCAAATGCATCCGGGTATGCAAAAATTCTAAAGAGATTGACACATTTTTCTTTGCACAATTCATTACACACTTTCGCAACTCGTTTACTTTGGTCATATATCTAACAATATGTACGATTCACCAAATAAACTCGACCCATCTGGCAGAAATTTAGCAGTAGCTGTTAGCATAAAAAAGGTATTAGCGCGTCCTAAATTGCTTTGAAAATTTTTGCCCGTTGCGTTTCGTGCAATAGACACGCTTTCTTTATATCCGCTAGCCGGTACTTTTTAAAAAGGTGATAAATACATGTGTTCAATACAGTTGGTGTTTTGCATATGTATATAATTGTTCTAAAACAGCTTAATATTTTACCTGCGATTTTATAAACCACGTTTGCAGAAAGACACAAACTATAGGGGGGAGTGAAGTCATTTTATCTGTTAAAATGCAAAAGTTATATACTAAAATTCAACTTGGAATAAATACAGATTTCCCAAGGTGGTCCTGAGCTTATGAGCGGTGGTGTATAGGCATTCTCTTTAATAATTGCAACATGTTCAGCGATTTGTTAAAAGGTTAAAGAAAAGACGATATTAAGCCTCTTCTGATAGTTTCATTATTCTTACAGATTGCTACCATCACCCAAATTTATAAAAGCTATAAAATGCCTACATACTACTCAAACAGTTCTTGGCATGTAAAAGCTTTTTCTCTTCGGTTTATATAGTTTTGCTATAAAATGGCTTTTTTTATGGAAAGCTTAGTCCCAGGCCCAGTAGTAATATTTAAATTATAATTTACTTTCTGCAATATGTATACCTTTGCAATTTATTACAGCTTTACACGTTCAGACTTTTGAAATCAGTTTCTTTTAGCATCAATTTGTGGTCAGATCTCCTTAAAAAATCTCGAGGGCTGCTGGGCATTTTATGTTCAAGTTACTTAGCTTTTCCATCTGTCGCATTACACAAGAGTTCAATGGGCGATAGGTCGGGGCCATACCATTAATTTAATATCATTTGCCGTTAGTTTCTTTTAGAAAATTTGTGCATGTCCTCACTATACAGGTATAGAAATGTTTCAACTTGGTTGGTGATTTCAATGTATTATTTCTAGAACGTCGCCAATTTTTTTTTGTTTATTTGTATCCTAATATAGAGACTTAACACGGCGGCCTTGAGGCCTATTGTATAACTCTACATGAAGTTTGTGTAAATGTGTATTGTGTGTGTGTGTGAAGTGTTTGGCTTGTTACTGCCTCTCCTCGCCGTAAGAGGGCAGCAGTATTGATTTGTCCTCAACACTGAAGGGTACCGGGAGGGGTACCGACCAGCCTTGCTGCAACCGATCTTTATAAAAATCGATTGCCGCAACGGAGATTTGAATCATCAACATCCGCTACAGATGCCTAGCACTCTTACTATTGCGCTATCCGGGCAGAACCGCTCGATCCGTGACACCTGCAGTTGTCAGGAATCCCGCAGTCAGTAGTGCGCTCTCGCGCTTAAACATCATATCAACTCCTAAGTAGGCACACACTGAATAGATAGCTTTACGAAGCGCATGCTCTGCGGTGTGCTGCACTCTCTGCGACCGTTAAAGAAAATCTATAGACTATACATATAGAATAGTAGACTGAATATATGCAAATAAATACCCCGTTGAAACGATAAACAAATTTCAAAGATGTTGGTGCCCCATGGATGGTGAGAAATCAGCAACTTCGAGTCGACCTCGGAATTCCTTCCATCAGGGAGCCTATTTTTGACCTAGCGTCCCGGACGTGGCTTAGGGCGGGCGCTTCGAATAACCCGTTAGTGGTGACCGTGGTTGAGCCCCAAGACAGATCGCCTCCTAAAGTGGCTGTTAACCGCATTCAGAATATTATTATCTCAGATGCGGAGAGAACATGAAATCTGAATCGAGGTGAATACATAATATCAAACCCGCCAATACAATCTGCCCCGGCTTAACTGAGCAAAAGCTTCATTCGAACTATGACGGGATCGGTGTTACCCGCCCTAATACAAGTTAATAGTGCCCAAGAGACTCCGGTCTGGCACTGGTAAGGACGAGGGGACCACAGTCAAAGAATAATGAGATCTAAATAATGAATGTGCTAATCCATTCCAACTTGTTCAGCTGTCTGTACAGAGGACTTAGTTAACTATTTTCTACTGCACTACAAACATTAATTTCACGACGTTGTATTTCTTTACTTATTGTTTTTACTTTGGATCATTCACTCTTTTCAACACATGTTTGACAGATTGAAACACAAGCTATTGGCTCCAATTTATGAACAATATTATAAATTACCGCTTTTGTGGGATCTGGTCTTCTTGGGAATGCAAATATAAATGGGCTAATTCCTGACCACTACGTTCTAGTAGAGTGTACCATTTAATTATTTCAACCATTTCTTCGCTAGTGTACATTAATACCTATCAAGGTAAGGTAAAGAAAATGAAAAATACTCAAGCGACAAAAAGTAATGTAAAGGAAATATTCAAATAGGTGAGCTAGATTATCACTGATAACGATCTGCGATCAGCGTTGCCCGCTCGATTGCATACTCATCAAGCGAAGGCCCTATTACGTACATATATTGCATTGGCAACTAGGATGGTTTTTTATACATACACATATATTTTTGCTAACAGAGACATGTGAAATTTCCAACTGTGTATATATAAAACGAATGCTTCGCCGACAATACGACTTCCAAACAGAATAGTAGTAGTTTACAGAATGTGCAAATGAATCTTGTTCAAAAGTTAGTTTTTAGTAATTCTTTTCACAATTTTAAAACTTGCGCATTTAATTTTTTTTATTGAAAAAGACATATTCACACGAAATAATTGATGGTACAACACTGTTATTAAATGTAATAATTACTTGAACAGTACTATACTGATCGATTTCAAAAGAAATATGGATGGATTAGTTATTTAATTAAATAATTTGATTTGCAATGTGTATTAACCATTTCACGGTACAATTACTTGTTTTAGAAATTCTAAGAAAGTCATCCTTTTTTCCAAACTTTATGAGAATATAAAAGATCATATCTTTCTATTACGGAAAACGCCAAATTCGCGAAAGCCATTGCATAATTTTCATTTAATTATTAGGGAGTTTTAACTTCTCCTACTATAGTGTCGACAAATAAGAAAATTTCTAAATTAGTTAGCAAAATATATGATAATTCACTGGCTTCATGTATAATATAAGAAATAGAAATACATAATAAATCCCCGGTAACGCAATCGAATCATAATGAAAAGAATAATAATAATGTCCAAACCATACTTGAAGCATGCTGTGAGTGGGCGACAACGACCAGTAAAATGTCGCGTGTTTGAATCAAATCGGTTCGCTTAATTGATGGAGCCATTTTGAGCCGAAAACAACTAGGTTAATGGCAAACACCAATCAGCTACTGTGTGCAATAGGGACCAAACTGAAAATGCACGAGCAGTCCCTGCTCTCACATAAGATAGAAACGAATACCTGTTTATATATTAAAAATCGACACGATATTGATATTTAAATAGCAGGCTACACATTCAGATTCAGTCAGTCGGTGCAATCTGATTCATCGCCGACTTTCCCTCAGTAGTTAATTGGTAACTTGGTCCTTCGTTAGCGGTTTATGTAAATGCAGATGATGACATTTGAGAAAAAAAACGAAATGAATAATAGTCTTCATAGGTTTTACACGTTTTAAATGTAATTATTGATGTCCTACTGATTTCAATTACTTAAAGCTTGTTTGTTTCTTAATGTACATATGTATATAATTGGTTAAGGTAGTGCGAAAGAACTTACCTTGCTTGCAATGTTACTTTAAATAAATCGCCTAGACTTTTGTGGGAGAATACTTAAGGAATAATTATTTATTCATTCAACTACATTTCTAAAAGTCTTGAAAAGTTAAAGATGAAGTAAGAGTATTTTAATAATTAAATTAACATAAGCATATCGAAAGATGCGATAACACTCTCCACCATGTTTGCTGATCAGATTACTGTTTTTAGGAGCAAGAAGTGGATAAGTTCTACGTATAACGATCATACTTTTTCTAGTGCAATAATCACCTACAATAGCCATGCTTATTTTCATATCAGCAGTTATGATAATCTTATTTCCCGATTTATTTAAATAACGATACTCATACGATAAAACAAAACCTACAGAATATGAATAATCTAGCCGTAACCGATGATAGGCTATTTATTTTACGTAATCGATTTAATTACAGGCTGTTTGATTAATTCCTTCTTTGTTTTTCAGATTTGACCGAGTCCAAACATATAAGGTAAGAAATTTCTTTGGAATCCATGTAATCACAATATTACGTTGTAGCCGGGCATCAACACGATTTATTAAAACAAGCGAAGCAAAGTTGTGGACGAGAATCATATTTTGTTGTTTACTCATGCGGTTTCAACAAGAAATTAGCTTACGCATGCCATGCTTAATTGATTCAAGTTCTTCAGTATAAATAATGAAAAGATTATGTATGTACTCAAACGTAGTTCAGATTGTTGCGCCTGAAACTGTTAATTGTATATTACAGTTAATTAAAACTGTAAATCCAAGAATCTGATTTTCACACATACCTTTTGTTTGATTAATCGTCAGTGCGAATGAAAGAGGAGATATATAAGTATTTCTTTAGGTTCAACATACTTCCCTCTTTTAGTAGTTCACTTCGGAATACTCTTCGACAATTATAAAATGTCGCACTTCATATAATCAGTTCAGAAAAGCTGTAAACAAATTCTTTTAATAAAATAACAGCAGTGTCCCTTATTTAACTAATATTTTTGGTCATGAGTGTTTCTAAGTATTTTCTTAATATGTAATTACATTGATTTGAAATCATTCAGCCTTTTCTTACTGTTCGACCTAAGATACACTATGGAAACATCAATTCGTGCACAAAAACGGTACTCAAAAGGCGCCTATTCACGGCAAGTAGCGAACTTGTAGGAAACACAAATCTAATTTTACTGTAAAACTGATCATAGAAAGACTTTCTTACTTGGCACAAGTAATGCCTCAGTTTTATTCTATAGAAATATAAATTAAATGTAGGATTTATATGGAAGACCGCATGGTCAATTGTAGAGTATTTACGTTGTCTGCAATGAATCACGCAATGGTCAATTTAATGTGGAATACCTAACTTCCAAACAAACTTAATTATTAAAATAATTCAATGAAAAACACGGATTTGCCAATATTAGTGGTTCATAATAAAGTTTATAGAAATCCACAGAGACTTTCATACGAAAATGCAATGAGGTCACTGGCAGCATTTTGAACATCTAATGCTTCAATGTTAAACTACTTCTTAAACGTCAACTGGTGTCGTGGGATGCTATAATTACATGTGAACTAAATGTTAATACAAACTCACGATATCGGTTAAGTGTTAATATTTAACACATATTTAAAAAGTAACGCAGTGGTTCTAATAGATAACAACCCTTTTTAATAACTATTGTTCGAATTACTACCTTAAGATGTAAAAATTTCACATTTTCTAGTTCCTTTTAGTTGATATATCTGATATATACCAGTGATATATCTGATGATAAAATAGAACAGTAACATACAAGTTGTTATACCTTGATTAAGTTCATAGATGTTTTCATAGAATCCTTTTCGAAAATCAACTGATCAATTTATTGGGTAAATGTTCAAGCACAAATTAAAAACATTAATAGGGGCATCGCAACGTTTTCCTTCGTTAATGCATTTATGAAATTATGGTGGATGAAAGTACAGCTTCACATATACGCACAATACACACTTACACAAACCTAATGTAGGTTGTTACAATAGGCATTAAGGCCGCAGTGTCTAGTCTCTGCATTAGTATACAAACAAACAAACCAGATGAATGTGTTGGAGAAATCAATTATCTAGGGTGACTTTTTCTTCCCAGGCTTTTGATTGGCTGGAAAAGACTTTCTACAATGCCATCAGAACTATTACTATTTTTATAGTTGCCGTCAGTTACGTCAATTCCTCAACATATTCCTCTAAATTGATAGTTTAGTACATTTTAGCATCATGTAGTTCAAAATCCTTACTCCCACACATATATGGGTTTAGATGGAATGTACTGCCCTAAATCTCCATCTAAGCGCTTCAAGTATTTGAATTATTTTATTGACATCGTCAAACGGAATTACTTGTAGTCCAGACCCACCTTACTTCCACAACTCTTCCAGATTCAAACGATCAGCTTTGGGTGTACCCCGTTCTCGGTCATAGTTTTCGAATATTGATTTTATTTATTAATGCGTTTGTATGTTGCACAATGTAATCTAATGAAGTTTGGAGGGATTTTATCAGCGAAATAATAGAAATTCTGGAATTTAGTATTCCGGTTTACGAGTTCTCATATTTTTAGTACACACCCGTTTCATCAATTTGGATTTTTTATATTTACTGATAAAATAAAGCTCATGTATTAAGGGCATAATCGAGTGGTTTAGAGCTCGCGGACTCAATGTAGTCCGAGTCAATTATCGATAAGATGATAAGTGCTCAAAATCACTTATCACTAGAGATGTGGATATCGTGCTTGATGACATTTTCAAAATATAATTATTCAATCTATCCATTGCAATCTTAACAAAATAATAAAATTTTAAGTTATATCCAAACCAGTGTAATATTATGGAAGTTTAACTACATGGATTTTGTATCTGTTTGGCTTTAAATAAAAATAAATATATAAGTATATATATATATATGAGGCACGCTAGAGGAAGGATGTCCTCAAGGTCATGTGGACGAGCGCTTGCAGTCATAAGATTTTCATTTCTGGTTAACTTAACTCTTAATGACGCCGTATTTAGAAAGCAGGTAGGAATACTTTTGCTAATTTCCTTAAACGAAAGCATACATCGTGTGACTCTCGTGTTTACATACAATTTAGATCATGTACCCTATTTTACGTTTGAAAATAGCTCATAATGTAATGTGGATGTATTAGGTAATAGTTACGTTTGCAAAAAGTTGAACTTAACGGCTTTTTCTATAGCAATAGCAATAACAATAGTGGCATATAATAAACCTTTAGACATGCTTAAACTTTTGTGTGAAATTTGTTTCGTAATATTGTTTAGAGGCTATTTTATTAAGATGTCCTTCTTAAATGAACCACCCGTTATACACAAAGCAAGAACTACATACACAAATTACACATACCTATAATTATTTACCTTAAATAAACTTACAGAAAAATTATATGATTACTAGACGAAGGGGCTAACAACAGCACTCCATATACTTCGTGAGCGTACAATAAAACCAACAAAACATATTAAGCGTGAACCGGATAGCTGTCACACATAACAAGTATTTATTGCGAGGCGCAAATGTGTACACAACTAATTATAAGATCGACAAAGTTGGGCCGATTACATATTTGTATTTTTATTTGGTACATGCAAATTAGGTGTCGGTGCTTTTGTACCGTCTAATTTATCACGATTTCTATTATGGTTATGTCGCATTGTTCGTCCTTTGACAAATTGCCGTATATTTGCTGGTTTTTAATCTTCCCATGCCGGCAATAGGGAATACCAAACGAACTGTTACATAACCGGACCCGAAAAAGACGAATGATCGGCCATTTTACATTACGTTGTAGATCTTAAGTTAGCCGTTTTCATAAGGTTTTTGTGCTATGAGATGTTGTAAGTTCATATTTGCATAACCGTAAATCGTTTATGGCACCAATTGTCTGATTAACGCAACTACTAACAAATTTATGACGTCTTTGCGGCCGTAAATAAGTGTTTAATATTGAAAAGAATTAAGGCAAATTTCAACAATGTAAGGACTGACTGCTGTAGTGGCGATTGCCACTAGGCTATTAAATATAGCACTTCTCTTATTGCCTCTTTTACTACCTTCGTGTAGGTATGTTGATACTTGATTTCTGTTATTCTTCTAGTATTTATGGGTTTGTTCTTTTATTAAATGCATTACCAGAAAATGAAAACTGTACTTTTATCATTTGAATATTCAGAAACCTACCTATAATAAATAAAACAGACAAAAAAGTTCCTATATTTTAATGAAATTATCAAAAATATTTATTTTATTCCAATTGAGAAGCGATGAAACTTTCAGCAACATATGATCATAAGAATTCCTAGAAACACTAATAATACGTCCATCCGACCCTGTTTCTTACATATTCAGCTAGGCTATTAGACATACCTGAAATTACTATGTACCAAACGTGTTCCATTAGTGCCATGTCGGAAAAACGAGAAAGCCATGGCAAGTAATCAACATCATTATCCAGAAACTCCGGTATGTGGCCGTGCATTATTCTGCTGAAGAATTGGATTTATGAGTTGTTGAAAATAACGTTACTGCACTTCCGAAGAACTAATTTATTTTAGTAATAGTGCAATATCTTATATCATCCCTATATTGATTGGGTTAATTGTAAAAATTTATTCCTTATGCAATTACAAGTAATTATAAATTGATTCTTAATCTGCTAACAACCCCATAACAACTTTGACCTGCGCTACTTGCATAAGGCAAGTGATTATATATTCAAACATGTACCTTAATCCTAATCAAGTTTAATGTAAAGATAATTCTTAATCCCTTCAGGAGTTCAATAATTATGTCTTTATAGAGCCTCAATACTTTTATTGATTTCTGAAAATTTTAGGCAGGAATAGTGTATTTGGATGAAATTTTCATTGATTGTTGGTAAGAACAAAATACATCTTTCCTGAAAATTATACAAAAAAGAATATGAACGTTTACTAGGTCTTCATATTCTTATGGCGGCCAGCATATGTAAACACAATGAATTTGGACAAACTCAAGTTCTGAATTAACACAGTATGTCTTAATCTGAACTGTGTTAACGATAAATTGCAAAAGAGAGCTTGTAAGAAGACATATTGTTTTATTATTTATTCTGGTGGTAGTCATTAAGTCAGGTGTTGGAGCGAGTCTAGGAATTGCAGATATTTGATGGAGGCATACCATAGGAAAGCGAAAGAATTTTACAAGTTATTTTACAAGCCCGCCCACTTAATAGAAATATTTGAAAAATTCAATTTACTTAATCTTCCACTCGGGGGAATCATTTGATAAGTGATGCGGTAAAGAAATTACAAATTAAAAAAGTGTTTTCAGCTGTTTCCTATGATGTGTGATTTAATTCATAGTTACTCACCGGAGAAGAATCATGAACGCGTTTTGATAGAACGAACTACTTACATGGAGGATCATTAGAAAATTTGAGCACCAATTTCCCCAAATACTTTTTACAAAATAAGACATTAAAGTGATTCAAATTGGGTAATGGGTCCATTTGAATGTACACGTACTGGTTTATTGCTGGAAGAAGGACAAGTATCTCAAATAGCAGAGAAAATTCTTCAAATAATTTTTCCTAACTTACCTCAACAATTTGCAATTCCAATCGATACCTGTAAATAAAGGGTTCATATATGAAATATTTAATTTAATATTTGGAATACCATTTACAACTTATAATGACATTATAATTATTCCCATTGGAAAATTCAAATCGATATGATATATGCATACATCCAGTAAATGTAATTTATACAATTAGCCGACTGAATATTTAAATCAAGCAAGTTGCATTTTCCATTCATATATGTAATTTAGTCTAGTGCTTTCATTTTCTACTTTTACTGAATGCCTTTCCGATACGCATATCTCATAACATCTAAGCCGGTAACGATCGCTGCTAAATATGGAAGTTGCATTCACACTTCATCATTTACCCAATGCACCACATGCTAAGTGACCCGTGTCCATTCTCTTTCCTGTCTGGCTATCCCGGATTACTATAATTTATTTTTCCCGTTCCCCTTTAGTGAAACTAACTGTCTACTTCTCGGCTTTATCTACCGACTCGTTCGTTTTACGAACC
Organism: Osmoderma eremita; assembly: GCA_031763485.1. Classification (NCBI taxonomy): domain Eukaryota; kingdom Metazoa; phylum Arthropoda; class Insecta; order Coleoptera; family Scarabaeidae; genus Osmoderma; species Osmoderma eremita. The sequence goes on from JARFOC010031132.1 coordinate 19,008, forward strand.
GAGAATATAATCACGAATAATATTGTACGCGTCGGAACAAAATTTAATGAGCAGTTCTGTTAACTGAAAATTTGTGCCGAACTCCGTATTATTAGTTTCCATTGGGGTTTATTGCGCACTAAGTTGCCAGTAATTAGCAATAAGAAAGCCTGAAATCGAAGCACGGCCAGGAATGGTATATATGAATGGCTATCAGGTTATGTGTTCGTGACTTTTCGTTCTTCAAAAAATTTATCAAGCTATTAATCCGAATTGTGCAACTTGGTAATGCTAAAGGCAGATATATAACTTTCCTCACAACGCATAGCTATTAAATCAAATTAAATATTAGAATCGCCGAAAATTAAAAGCATATAAATACAGTGAAACACGATTTTGTCTATCAAATAAAAATGGTATATCCACAAACAAAAATTGTTAACAGAGGATCAATTCAACTACAAAAACATTCCTGAAAAGCGCTATTCGTAGCATCCGTTTTGACAATTTTGCATGAATTTTTCGGGATGAATAAAGTGTCAGCACCCTCAGAATCCCGCCTCCTGACGAAAAATCTTGCGGTAATAAATTTGCAGCTTTAGCTAGTGACGTCTTTTCAAAATTATAACAGGCGTTGGGATGTGGGCTTTTCACTGGGATCCCTAAAGCAAACAAAATTCAATCACCACAACCTAAAATACACAAATGCATCCATCTGCAGGGAAGTTCAGATAGTAAGCGTATTCTTTGGATTTACCATAAGAACAGAGGGACCAAAGTTACCGAATATGCCTTCAAATAAACAATTAGAAGAAGTTGCTCCTTATAATTTTCTCCAAAACGCTTTATTACTGTACGACGATTAGGTACCAGGTTCATAAGGTCCTCCAACTCCAGACAAAATTCAATAACTGCAATTTTATTAAGTTGCGAGACCTCCTCACCTAGCTCCGGCTGACCATCTCCTCTTTTCTAAACTGAAAGAAACGTCGAAGATGAAGAAATAAAACACGGCACGCGTCCCATGCCTTGTAGGGTATTGTGTTAGGCTAAGGGTATAATTGTTGAAGGATTGTATGTGTACATGAAGGTAATCGGAGCTTTCTTCCACGGAATGTCAACGTAACCCTCGATAATGTAACTAGATATTCCCGGAGATAAAACGTTTTAAAAACCCATGCGGTAAGTAACATCTTATTTTCACAATAATTCCGACAACAATTAGCACCTGAGTGTAGAAAAGCATATACGTTATCAATAAAGTAATGCTAAGAAGTGCTAAAAATTAAATTGGTTTCACTTACTAGAAAAGAATACAGCACGCCATTCATATTTAACTTTGTACCACACCTGTGGGCAAAATAAAAAGGTGTAACATGCTTAAGTGACCAAGAATAGAATTTCTTGATAACTCGGGCAGTACGGAATATGCTAAGAAGGAAGGACCAAGTTGAAGAAATAAAAGAAGAGGACAATTGTATGATTATCATTTAATTTGCAACACGCTTCTATAACTAAGTTAAGATGCAATTAGTCGTTTTCCTATTAAATACTACAAAATGCAATACACTATGAGATTTTCCAATTCAAAAATTATTTGTGTAGTGGTAAATATGAAAAGTTAAATTATTTAAATGTATATCTCATAATAAAGAGATTGTGTGCGTATATATACATATATCATATTATCTGGCAACACTTCAATAACGTGGTAACAATAGATTATTGATGCCGATATTCCGTAGGCCAATCATAATTGGAAATTTGTTCAAGGTAATTCAATATCTTGGGATTCATTTACACTTCCATCGCTTCATTGCATACAACAAGGCATAGTGATCAGAATCAGTTTTGTTAAAGCTTCAGCAGCATGACAAGATACATGTAAACATAAACGGACAGACGTGTAACGCATTCATGGGCTATACCCAAATTTAACTACTACTTAATTTTACGAAAAACAATTATTTCATACACTAAAACGGACAACGTGATACGAATCTGTTTTTCAAATCCATTCAGCAATGCATGATTGAGTTTCGCATACTCCTTTACTGAATGGGAATTACAAGATAGGGAGATATACCCATAAAAGTAATAAAAAATCTTTTATATGACTAGAGAAAACGGGACGTGGTATACATTTTAATTCAATTCCTTGATATATGTGTCCGATTAGTGTGATTGTTTTCCCACTTCGTTGGTGGCCCTTGCGTGCTTTCAATGGCAACGAGACAAAGCATGATTAGTTGAATTCACATAGGCACATACACACTTAATTTACATCTGTGCTTTTAAAGATATTTAATGACATTTCCTCTTAATTGCAAATTTCTTCTTTAATATATATATCGGAATGCAAATAAAACAGAAATCGAAGGGAAAATGTAAAATTCAAATAACACCTGTTCTTAGGGATAAATTGATTTAGTTTAAATTAAAACAAACAGCCGAAGATTAGAGAAATAATATTAATGTAGGAATTTCAAGTACTGTAAACCAGGCTTACCAAAAATCCTATTTTTCGGTTACACAATGAAGCACGAGAATCATTATCACATTTTGTATGACGATGGAAATGTTTTCGCATAAGCAGCATTTCCTGCTAACCACGCACAGAGATTCGCAAACTGCACTTAATTAGTGTTACCGGACCGTATTCCTACCTGAGATCGAACCGTAGAAGATAAAAAAGGCGGTCAAGCAAAAGAATGTGCACAATGTCAATACGATTCTTTCAGTTCAACACTTAATTTATTTTTATTTGAGATATAAAGATGAAACTTAATTAAACGCACAATATGTGGTTATAAAGCAATTATAACAATAAAAATATGTTAATTTTTTAGAGTTTGCCATGGACGTTTATTAATTTGTTGTAAAAAAATATTTGCTGTAAATAAGAGTACCTACATTTAGATTTACCAGAAAACCTCTTTAAATTTATGCTGGTTTATAAAGAAGGTTTTGTGACGTAATCAATATTTTAAATAGCCCCTTTATAAAACACCCTTAAGTGCATTGATTTCTAGCAGATATAGATATATAAGGAACATAAATTATAATATGTATCTGTACAAATTATCTAAACATTAAAATTTCTTACGTTCATTTAACGCACTGTTTTTTTTTAATGAAGTTGAAATTATTCGGGAAACAAATGTATCCATATTTATCTTATAAGCGTGCATAAAAATTAAACAAAAACAAATAAATTGCTACCAGACATAACTACATTAAACTAAATCAAGTTAATTATTCGCCCAGTTTTACAATTATATTTAAGTATTTAATAAGATTGTTAATGCTCTATTTATAACATGCCGAGCTAAAACAGTTCGAAAAATTACCTTTAGCGTGACGCATACTAAAAAAGTTTATAGATGAGGAAATTAAAGTAGATAACTGTAAAAAGCATTATTTAAATTTTTATCTACACCGGTAATAAATAAAACATTCTGTAATGAAGTATGCCATGCAATAATTTGCAGCTCCTCAAACGTGATTATCCCAAGAGAAATCTGTTTTCTTTTTCTTATAGACTCAGAAAAAAACTTCTCATTTCAATAAAACAGATAGATACATGAAAACGGTCGTGGACACAAGCATACGTAATGCGGTTTTTATAATAAAATATAAACGAAAGTTGGTTTATCTGCATACGTGCGTATATTCCCAGAATAATTTGCTTATGTACTCTAATTCAGCGGGATTTTTTAACGGTACTTTACCCGTTTGATTATCATGATGCTTCTAATATTTATATTTGCTCAACACATACCGTTTAATTAAACAAACATGACCATGACTTTAAATTACTCTAACCACAGAATCCTACATAAAAATGTATTTGCATGTCCATTCATAAATACGCAGAACCACATAATCAAGTAATATATTAGTGAGGCGACAACAACAAGGGGATTTATTATTAATATCTCTTAAATGAAGAAATTAGATATCAAAAAGATAATGCTGCCGGTTTACTGACATTAAAGAATACTTAGCCAAATACTACAAAATAAACTTTAATTTTAACTAAACTCCTTGGAACACAAATGTTATTCCGCCAGCTACTTTCTGTAAAAACTGCTCTCAATATCGAAAGTGGGTGTCCAGCAGTTTTCGGAGGTGATTGATATCCAAATCCTGCACAACAATGCTTACGGACGTTGATATGGGTGTGGAGCTCCTTCCAAAATTGTCTGTGAAATTGTATAATATTATAGCATTTCCAGTACCACTTTAGATCATTTTCTTCCTATAAAGCTTAGTATTATTTCACATTATCTGAGTCTGCGGGAACGAACAATTGAGGTTCCATTAAGCTTGATTCTAACTTTGTTGTCTTAGATTTATTGCTTCGTATATTGCTATACTGGTAAAATACTAAAATCAATGAATTTACTCATGGGATAAGACTTTTCATCGCAATTTATTCCTAAGGGTATTTCGTAAGCTTATCATTTAAAATAAAACCTGAATAATATTTTATTATGAATAATACTGTCAATATCACCCTGTATCGAAAACGAAGTCTTCATAGCCAAAAATATGATATTAGTCAATGCACATAAGAAATATTAAATGTTTCTCTCGTATTTCCTTACTGCTTAAATTTTCTTAATCCGCTGGACACCTTATTTTATATTTAGTTTTATATCAATATACAGGCTGCTCATTTTCTGTCTCGTATATGGGTAACTTTCTTAATATTAGTGGTACAAAGTCGGTTAAACGGGCAAAGTTGATCAGAAAATAGAGCTATGGTCGATTCTAGTGTCACATTGGTTATCCATTGTAAGGTTTGTGAGATATTAAAGTAAAATTGGAAACTTCCAAAAACTTCAACGTCAAATATGTTCACAACCCCTTGAGATAAAACAAAGGTGAAAACTGTTTCTAGTACAGTTTTTTATGTAGAATCTAATAACGTCATTTAAAAATCCATGGCACTCTTTATTTTGGAGATATAATAAGTAAGTTTTTTTCTAAGTTATAGTTGGCCATGGTGTCATTAAAAAGCTTATTTTTTTCTGATTTCACTTGGTATAGCTAATATTTTATTATGGAAAAAATAATAAAAGATTAAAGAAGGGATATGAAAAAAAAATCTAAATAAGACTGAGCAAAAACGTAAGGGAGCAAACAAAAGCAAACAACTTCATTGTAATCTACAAGTGTTCAAAATGTCCTCCATTGGTACGTAAACACTTTTCGCACCTTCTCACAATTTCAGTTTGAACCAAATGTATACTGCGAGCCCTGATACTTCTAACTTCTGCTATAATACTAATCTTTAAATCCTCGATATGGTTAGTTTTATTCATGTATACTTTATTTTTTACGGCACCCCATAAGCAAAAGTCTAGAGGTGTAATGTTTGGCGAACTTGCTGGCCAGAGTATTGTACCTGCATTGCCAATCTAGTTAGGGAAACGCCCAGAAAGGTAATTACACATAGTTCCGCAATTATGAGCAGGTGCACCATCGTGCTGTAAGTATTTTAAATTTTGCATCAAATTTAGTGGTATTTCATCTAACATGTCTTCCAATGCATTTCATAAAAAGTGTAAATATCGATCACCATTTAAGTTGTTTTCATAAAAATATGGCCCCAATATTCTTATACCAAAAATGCGGCACCACACATTTACAGAGAATACCTGTTGATCTCTCCTTTCGGTAGTAAGACGAGACCAATAAATATTGTTCTTTCGATTGAATATGCTATTATTTGTAAATTTCGTTTCATCCCTAAATAAAATTGTACTAGAAAGCTGCAGATTATTATGTTTTTCTAAAGAACCATCTAGCAAATAATAATCTTCTCTCATGGCCTCGAGCATACAAAGTCTAACTAATGCTGCATTTAAATGACTTGTATTTATTTTGTTTAAGAATTAGGGGAGCTTTTTCTGTGGAAACTGCGCATTCAATTGAAGTCTTGCGTTTGGATGTTTTTGGTTTGTAATTTACATACGCTAAAACCATTTTTTCGTCTTCCGGTTTCAATTTCTTTTCTGCACTGCATGGTTTACTAAGGGCTTCGTATTTAATTAAATTATTTTCCATCTTGGAAAATAACCTCATATCAGGCTGCCTCCATGTAGCGTCCGTTGGTGATACATTTCACTATTTTAATGCTATTTCGATTGCTATCATAATAACAAAAAAGCATATCATTCTTTTCTTGGTAGCTATACATTTTCTGAATTTGTTGAATAAAACTACCAAGGACTTATTTGATACTTATTTGATACTCATGTAACTTACTGAGCTTTTAATTTTTGACAACTTCATGTGTTTGTTTGCCGTGTTTGTTAGTCAAAACCTACTTATGAAATAATAGAAATAACAATTCTTTATTTCACTACAAATCAAAATCTAAAAGAGACAGCTATACCAATTGTTATACTAAAGAAATCAGAAGAAAAATAACCATTTAAATGGCACCATGGCTAACTATAGTTCCATTCACAAAAATACAAGTTTGTATTATATCTCCAAAATAAAGAGTGCAGTTGATTTTTAAATCACGTTATTAGATTCTACATAAAAAATTATACTAGAAACAGTTTTCACCATTATTTTATCTTTAGGGGTTGTGAACATATTTGACGTTGAAATTTTTGGAAGTTTTCAATTTTTGTTGAATATCTTACAATCCTTGCACTGGATACCAAATGTGATACTAGCATCAACTATTACTCTATTTTCTGAGCAAGTTAGTCGATTTAACCGATTATGTATCTGTAATATTAAGAAAGTTACCGATATACGGAGATAGAAAATGGGCACCCTCTATGCCCATTAATTATTTTGAATGTAATTTAATATAACAGCCATGATTGACATTGCGTTGCCGGTAGAATTCCATTGCAATTGTTTTATTTTCAATTTTTGTATACGTACGTAAATGAGAACTCTCTAGTACTTTAATTGCAGTAAATAACGTCATAGTTAATTTAAATATACAGTATGTAGATTATATGATAAGAAACATGTTGACAGGAAACAAGAAATTGACTCTAGAAGATGAATGCATCCGATAATATACAGAATGTTATCCTAAGGCTGCCACATCAGCATCTCTGTTGTGAGGATTTTGAATTGTGAGGATAAAAATTTTAAAGCAAATTTATATAGTTACAAAAATGAAATAATTAAGATGCATGCTGGCCACTATTACAGGCTGAGTCTGTCGTAAAGTCTTAATACATAGAAAGTTTGTCTGTGAGCATCTACGAGAAACAGAATTAAATGTCGTTAGCTAGCGCCCGATCTGTAAGTATCTATCACCGTTATGTAGCAACAGCAACACAACTTGTTCTTATCGCTGATTGGGCATGGGTGCACGCTGTTTTAGTTTCGCTCTGCTGTTCAGTATCTTACCGATTGCTGTCACGTTATTCTGTGTTTGAAAATCGACAGGTGTTGATAGGAACGAAACATACGTATGAAATACTACCCTAGTTGCAAATGTGGTACATCTAGGTTCCACACTCTCGCGGAGACTAGCTAGTCAAATCTAGCAAAATCTAATATTTACGTTTATCGTTAGTTTACTAGCCTACAGTTTCACAAACTAAATTCGATCTTCACAAGGAATATACATACGTCCTCAACGTATACAAGTGGGTTGAGCAATTTATTCTCCTAGGCGATTCGCCGGCACATAAAAGAAAAGAAACAAGTGACTTGCATAATTTATACATCCAACGTGATGCACTTGTATCTAAAATTAAAACACCTTGCTCTGGCCACACAACGGAACTATGTACATAGCATAAATGCGACTGAATAGTATTATATACCCTCTACCTTATGTATATAGTTGTATATAAACAAAGATATATATGTATCGACCTGGTACTATTTTCTTATGAATTTTAATGAATATTTACACATGTCTTCGCACGCCCAATCGACTGGGATCGGTCTTTTCTATAATAGCGAACACTCCCTAGATAGATACGGCATACGATGACGCCGCGTGCAGCAATAGTTCTTTTCGCTATCCGTTTGCCCGTTGTTGCCGTTGTTCCCGTTATCTACGAGATCTGTTTCTAATTCTATTATTATAGTGCTGCACTTCAGGTTGTGTGTGCAATATAATAATGAATCACATCCGAGCTCTTTGAGCGATTCTCATAAATATGTTTAACGTAATCGCCCTGTCATAGCGTTAGGCATTTTACCGGTTACGTTGCCTCATTAATAGTAAACGACGGTATTTGTCACCTCACTCTAGCCTGTGGATTTAGCTGTTTTGTACGTTATCTTCCCCTGTATGTTGTAGTTTCTGTGATATCTCTTGTAGTATATCGTATTGAACGCCGGGAGTGTATTATATGTTGGCGATAGGAGGATTTTGCGAGAAACTTGTAGAAAAACGTTTATACCATGTCATGTATTTGCCAGCCTTAGCACGCGATAGAATTACTTGAATGTCAGAGAAATGATATATTACAAGCAAGTCAATTGTTCATCTTCTATTATAAAAAAAAGACTTAGCAATTGATGTAATATAAAAGCTACACTATATACACCTAACTTGAAATTTAAATTTATGAAAATCCTCGAATATTAGTTCACTTATAAGTTATCCTTCCTTTCATTCGGTGGACTAGTCCGATTAGTCAGAGAACATACCCATATATCTTATGTTATATTATTTTCCTTATATACACTATTTTTAAAGCTGGAAACAGAACCAAGCTTTCTTCCTTTATTTTATTGGAAATACAACCTATTCGAAATAAATTTCTATCTCTTTGTCTATCAGAACTACACCCAAACTGTCATAATGTTTCATTAGTTGGATAAATCATTCGTAATAGCTTACAGTTTCTCAATAGAAACCTTGGAAATAAGTTTAGTATTAAATGCTCATTATCTAAAAGGCTACCGAGCACCTTAAGGAATTAAACTAATTAATTAATCTAAGTTTGTTTAGTATAGCTTACACCTCACATTAAAGGATTTTTAACTAAAGTCCTTTAAAGTAAAGGGGATTGCACAGTTTAAAGGCACTTTAGTTTAATTAAAGGACCCTTTAACTTGATTATAAATCGACAATTAATTTCACGTTTATTAACTAACCAACTTTAACTACCTCGCCACTAATAGTTAAACTTGTACATAAATGATGGTGAAATCTGAAAATTACTAACAAAACCATGGCTCAAACGAAATTACAAAGATAAATTTTCTTTACAAGACCAGCCTATAACATATGCACAGCACAGTGAGAAAATACTTTCTAGAAAAGTTTCAAATAAAGCGATAGGCCGTAAACTGAGTCATAATTCTGAAGCACTATCCAGCATAAAGGCTAATTCATTTATATGTGTACTACACCAAATGTACTTCTTTTTACATGGAATAGCCGGTATATGAGTACACTTTTAGATTCCTTCATTGAATTAAGATAAGATAAGATAAGGATAACGCCCTTATTATCAAAGCTTAACATTTCCGACTTTTTGTTAGAAAAAAAGTATAATTTCTTGGGAAATCAATATTTCTTTTCATAGTTCTTCTCTTTAATTATTTACATGGATATTGCCTCAGTTTAAGCAATCAACACCGGTATCCTTATAATATTTTATAGTCTGCTCTAAGAATATAGACGAATTCCAACTTAAATTAGAAGTGGAACGTCTTGCAAATTTGTATACTACTCAATGCAGGTTTAAGATACCTATTTAAGTAAGAAATCATTTAACGCTCACAATATGTCAAGACGTCTCGAATGCCACGTATAAAGAGAACTTGTCAGGGATAAATGAAGAAAGTGCTGAACAAATGGAATACAAACAGCTAGAGTAATAAACAAATACATTAAGAATCGTTTTTAGCAGGATAAGAAGCAATTATCAGAAAAGAAAGATAATTAAAACAAAAATAAGGAAGAATGGGAGGAGCTATAAAATATACAAATGGAAGGAGCCCACAAACTAAGTGAAATTAAGAAGGATTATGCGGCTTTGAAAAATGAAGAAGGCCCTAGGCACGAGAGGCTCGCCAGGACATGTAGGTAACTGAAGAAATTAAGAAGGAAAATATCCAAACAGGTTTTAGTTTTTCTACGCCTGTTAAAGAGATATTTAGAAATTGGCCTTCTAGTACATGCCAATCAAAGAGCTCTTCAACAAATATCTGAAATCTCTGTAAACAACCAAGAAACCACTGGCTTAATTAATCCTTATATCTACGATAATAGTTTAGATTTGCCTGGGGCCAGAACAAAGTTGTCGTTCAATTCAAGTTCGGTTGCTTCAGTGTCCTTACTTGATTACTTACTTACTCTGTGCAGTGTGTCAGATATCGGTTCACAATGATCTCATCATTTATCTCAAATCGTCGTTGAGTTTTGATAGCAAACCAACACCCCAAGAAAGTCTGGCAATGCAAATATATAAACTTCAAGAATATCATAGAAACCAAATAAATTTTGCATTATAAATTCAATAAGATACTCAAGTTGCCTGTATTACGGGTAATTTCATTGTAATTAGAACTATTGCATCTATTTATTAGTAATTTAGTCATATTTTGTATATAAGTTTATCGAAATGGTGAAAAAAAGAAAAACTATAAAACCACTAAACAATAGTCCATTTGTGGCATCAATTTGTATCTTATGCATGTTGTGGAATGAAAACTGATTTCCAATACGCCATATTCATTGCTACTAAATTGCACATTCATGGGTCCCAATCGTTTTTAATAGGTTTGTTTTCTTTTTTGATTAAAATTTTCATACGGGCTATTAAAATATATCCAAAATAGTTTATTTATAGAAGATGTTCTTTATTGAAGTTGTTTCACCGTTCACGGGGCGTAACTACCGTATAAACTGTTTGTTGTTGTTTGGTGACAGTTTTTT
>JARFOC010031150.1:0-29862 GCA_031763485.1 Osmoderma eremita
CCCCTAATGCGGGTAACTCGGGCGCGTAATTTTTGGTAGTCGGGACTGCGTACGCGCTGTCCCGGTCATAAAATAATCTAAACATAATGTCAGATATTATAAGGTTTGGGAGGGTTAAGGTTGGGAAGCGTATTGATTTTATCGGTTAGATTTATTAAGACTGGGTCAGCACACGGGTCGACTGGTTGCGTCTCGAACTCGGCGCGATTCTCTCACTTTCAATGCAAATGATTCGTCGTTCCACTCGAACTCGTCTCCTTTTGGTTTCGATCGTCGCTCGAACCGTGCGACCTGTTTGGAACGAGAAAAATCGATCGTTACGAGCGCATCATACATTTATATTTGGCTTTCCAATGCTATTTTGATGAAATATTGGGCTATAAAATGTTATTTACATATCTGAGAACAGATTATTGTTGTAGTTGTTGTTAGGAAGGATACTTTTTACCAAATTTAAATAGATGTAAAATAATATTTTGGAATGAAACCATTCAAAAACACAGTGTAACGTGCCTAAAGATCTCTAAATTACAATGTACCTTAGTAGAATGTGTGCTAAAGTTATTATAATAGGTTATTCACACACTCAATCTAAACATTTTCTTTGATATTTACTATTATTATTATATTTTTGGTATTTTTATGGTCAAATAATGAACAAGGAAATTAAGGTTTTCTTCAGAGAATCCTTTTCAACAAAGAATTTGCTAAGAGCTGTTCATGAAACGATGTTTTTGAGAGTAATACATAATAGACTGCAGGGGTTTGCTTATAACCTTCCGGATCGGATCTGGCGAGAAAAATCGACCCGTGTGCGGATGAAAGCAATTTGCGACGCGTTAGATATTGCTGCCTCATTTGGATGAGATCAGGGTTGCTGAAGCTGGTGTATTCGACATTTGGGAATATAACGTACTTACTAACAAACATATATACGGTATAAAAACAACTTCATTTTAATATTTTATTGGTAGGCTATTTCAAGATATTCGAATAGTAAAATCCAGAAAATCATTCGAGATTCTGTACATGCTAAAATACCGGGACCAACGGGTTTAGAATTTGATCACGTTGAGGGTGCTTTTACAATTTTAATTGTAGGGCTATTTATTTCAGAATTCTATTTCCTAGTATTATTATTTATGTATCATAACGATATGTAGACAAAAATAAAAAGCATAAGTTGTATAATAGTATATTATTTGATGAGCGTATAATGCCTATCATAATACACGAGGATGAAAAGTTATAAACACGAGTGAAACGAGTGTTTATAATCATCCGAGTGTATTAGAGGCATTATACGCGAATTAAATACGACGTTTTATCTATGACTATCATAAAAATATAAAAAATAAAAATTGAAATATCATAAGTTACTATTCCGATTATTCTTATTTAGGCAACCAACATTTCACAAAAAATGACTGGTCAGTGTTTTATAATTCATAAAACACTAGTGCTTTATTAAGCCGGTTTATGTATCTATAGTTACGTATTTAATGAACATATTATTTAATAGTCGTAGATAAAGAATATTTATTTAATGGTTTTAAACTTCACTACTGCTGTACACTACACTAAGCTGTCGGTTTTTATTGCGCACTTATCCTAAACCCTTCATCACTTACCCAACGTAATAAATTGTTTTCTATGTACAAATAATTTTAACACATTGCAGAACTACTTATAAATAAATTGACATTTACCAACCCCCTATGTACATATATCCTAATTCTGCTTTATACTGTTTCATTTGACACAAGTATATAAATAATGTTAATTTTCATACATGCCATAACATTTTCTACCATTTTATAAGCACTTGGCTATATTTTTATCCCATAATAAATTCATCATCAAACAAAACTTGCACATCTATGTAAAACAATACAACACGAAAACATATCTTATTCACGAAAACCATTTACAAAGACAAATAGCTTCTGCCGACCACCATACGAATACCACAATAACTCTATCTCTTTTCCCCGACAAGAATCTGCTCCATCGGTGGATGTAACATTCACGCCCCTGCAGCAAGTTGCAAATTGTAGAATCCAAATCGAAGATTCACTTATCATAAAAGTTACGATAAACTAAATCGAGCATGAAATAATTATTACGCCTGTCCATGCGTTTGGCTGAATAACTCGGTGGCCAAACGGTAGAAACCTATTAGTTTATCCTGACAGCGTCCTCTAGTATGAATTGTCTAAACAACAACGCACGTCATCTATCTTTCGTTATCCAAACGCAATATCAATTAAAAGTTTCTGTAAAATGGAATGTGTCCTTGTGGTACTGCTGTAAAGATGGGGCGTCACCTTGTTTCACTTTAATATGCGATGCATATTGGCACAAATAGTTCAGGCAGTACCCGGCAAAGCATACTTACCTGGCGTAGGGGCTACCGTGATCAATAAGGCGGTTTCCCCAGGACGAGGCCCCACCATTGCACTACGGTCGGGCTGACCCCTGCGATTGCCCCTAATGCGGGCAACTCGGGCGCGTAATTTTTGGTAGTCGGGACTGCGTACGCGCTGTCCCGGTCATAAAATAATTTAAACATAATGTCAGATATTATAAGGGTTAGGAGTAGGGTTCGGAAACGTATTGACTATCGATTTTATCGGTATCACGCTGCATTTAATTGACAGCCAAATTAGAGATCGAGTGGATGGATATTGCATATTAAATTTTGTTACGAACAATAAGTTTAATAATCTAAATATCTTCTACAACTTGCCAAGAGAAATCCTATGTGTAAGTCAGTTTTCGTGAATATACCGAATGATCCTTATGATGCTATTCCCTCTAGAGCTGTACTTATGTATATATTTAATTTCTGAATTTTTACAAGTTGTTGGGTATTACATATTGTTAATTTTTCGTTAGCACTGGCATTAAAATATCAAGTTTTCAAATTTGTGGCATTATATTAATGAAGTAGTCTGCGAATGGGGAACTAATGAAATCGACAGCAGGCCGCATACCACACACAAGCATCCCCAGTTAATTAGGTAAAAACCAGGGCCTTCTAAAATATAATATAGACTTTAGTCTAAAGAACCGGCCTGAGAATCTCTAGTCAAGGCTTTTATGTCATTATAATATATAGTAATTGTACGAATACTTGTCAAATGAGATTGTTTAAAAAACGTAATAGAGATGGTTTAATATAAAAGAATGCTCAAACTTTAGAGTTCTCCAAAGTAAAATTTTACCACTTACATTTATGGAACACCCAACATATGAAACACTAGGTACGATTTAAAATCTTTATTGTTTAAATACATATACACATTAATATGCATTTAGTTACTACGTGATATTAATGTATGTTAATGTACTAATTAATTTCGGAATTACTTTCCTTGATGAATTAGATTTCACTCTATCCAATATATTTTTAGGAGTTGAAACTTTGTAAACTTCTTTACATAGTTCCATTAATTCATTATTTGGATGCACCAAATGCCCTCTGGACAAACACGTAATACAATGTAATACGTAGTATTGCAATGTTTAAATCAACACTTTTTAAATCCATATTATACGTACAGTGAGGGACTAAAGTTTAAATACACCACACAAACTTAAAAAGAAAATAAAGCATGGTAACACAAATGTAAGTATGCTGTTTATTTATAGTTCAAGAATAAACAGTAACGAAAACTAAACAAATCTTCTTTGTCACATAGATAAGAGAAAATTCGCCGAAAATAAAAATATACCCTCCACAAAGTTTAAATACAAATCAAAAGATATTTGTGTTGCAGCTGTTTCTGGCGTTTTTCCGAAAAATGTACTGTTCTATTTGCTGATTTAGTCACTTACGCATTTTTATTCAGTATTAATCCTCATTTCATCAGTGTTGGTCAACTTAAAAACAAAATAATGGGTAAAGGAAAGCAAATGGAGTTTATATAAAAGATTTAATAATTAAATATTTTCAAGAAGGCAAATCCTACCGAAATATAGGCAAAGTTTTGAATTTATCGTGTGCAAAATATTATAAGAAAACAAAGTTAGCCGGTAGTGTTGCTGCAGTATCGGGCAAACATGTTTACCCGAAAACTGTACAAAGAGCTTTACGGGATAAGGGCTATCGAAGCAGAGTTCCACGTAAGAAACCTCTTATTTGCCGCCTATTGTGGATAGCTTGGGCCGGGAAGAAATTGGATATTCCAACAGGACAACGACCCCAAGCATACCGCGCTTTTGGTAAAGGCTTGGTTACGGTATTATGCTCCACGTCAGCCCTGTAGTCCTTCCCAATCACTGGACGTAAACCCAATTGAACACGTTAGGGAATTATCGGCGCGAAAAATTGATCGTGCAACTTCAAAAAGCAAAGAATCCCTTAAAGAAGCTCTAACAAAGACCTGGTCAGAAATCACAATATCTGAAACAGAAAATTTAGTTTTATCTATGCACGTCGTCTAAGGGCAGTTATTGAAGCTCGGAACGGACCTACCAAATATTAATTTAAGTTTACGGTTTTTCAATTTAACTAAAATTAGCCAAAATATATATTTTTTGATTTGTATTTAAACTTTTGTCCAGCGTATTTTTTTATTTTCCGCAAATTTACTCTTATCTATGCGACAAAGAAGATTTATTTAGGTTTCGTAACTGTTTATTTCTTCAACTACAAATAAACTACATACTTACATTTGTGTTAAAATGCTTTATTTTCTTTGTAAGTGATGCTTGTGTGGTGTATTTAAACATCAGTCTGTATTTTTAAATTTATGGGCTATATATTCACCTATATATCAGAAACCTTCAATACTAATTTCTTCTTTCCATCTCATCTTCAAATTCTTCCAACAATTCAGCATCTTCTGTAACTATTATGTCAAATTTGTCAAGTTGCAATATTTCTGCTTCTTAGTGTTCTAGTATGGCATCAAATTTTATTATTTCTACAATTAATGACAAGATATGTTCAATTCTTAAAACAATAATAATATATTATGTTCCTGTGTTTATTATTATTGTAGAAGTTACCTTTCTACTGAAGCTGTTTCACAGTCGTGTTCCTGCTTGGGAAAGATTCCCTCAACCGTTTTCTGTGCTTTTTTATCCTAACAGAAACAAATGAAGAGTAACAGAGAAATATTTTATGTAAACAGCAGAATACACAAAATTAATAAATAGTTTTTCTAACACTGACATTGTATATAATAACCATAATTGCTAATTATCTCTAATATGTTATTCATGCAAATCCTTACCTTTCTTCTACATTGTCATCACAAATTACCCCTTGTGTTCCACTTCAAGAATTTCTTCTTTATTTCTAACTGTACTGTGAATGTATTGGCTAAAACAGAAGAAAGTAGGAATTAAGATCACTTCCATAAATGCTTTCAATAAACACATGGTATGGAAAGCCTGTTCTATTGATTACATTAAAGAAATGGATATTATGTTAATTACAATTCCTTACCTTCCGACAGATACATCATCTCTCGCGAGAATTTGGTTAGGTTGGCAACCGTTTTTAAACACCTTTCAAAACCACTTAATTAGAACGGTATACCTTCTATAGATGCATACAACACTACAAAATAGATACTTATATATAAACACGCAAATAAGAATAATAAGAGGACATACATAAAAATAAAACACGAAACTGCCAAAACAACATTCCTAACTTCGTAAAGGCGCAAGCTGGTAGAAATAGGTCATATGCGCAGAAAGGACACAATTTCGTTACCCTTTGATAGGTTAATTGCGTTATTGTGGCCGCGGCGTCTATAGATATGATGCACTAGCAGTGTATCCGGCCTTGGGCGCTAACAATTGTTGTGTGGTTTTAAGAAGACAAAACGGAAGTCCACTGGCTCTAGCCTTCCATATAAAACCATTCAACGGTACTTAAACACAACTAACGTGTATTAATTCTGTCATATCTCATCATCGCGCATGGCCGGATAAACTGCAAGTGTATCATTTAGATATGCAAAAAGCACCGTAAAGTGGCGCTCTCTATTAAATTTGAACTAAAGATACGCAAAGCTGGTAGGCTGAAAGTGTATATTATGTTTAAGAGGCGCTGAGCTACTCGTTCAATTTACCAAAAGATGGCTTGCAAAGGTTCCCATAGCAATGATTTGGGCATTTGCCTATGAGATGCGGGCCATGAGCAAGCGAACGCATACTTACCTGGCGTAGGGGTTACCGTGATCAGCAAGGCGGTTCCCCCAGGACGAGGCCCTTCCATTGCACTACGGTCGGGCTGACCCCTGCGATTACCCCTAATGCGGGTAACTCGGGCGCGTAATTTTTGGTAGTCGGGACTGCGTACGCGCTGTCCCGGTCATAAAATAATCTAAACATAATGTCAGATATTATAAGGTTAAGGAGGGTTAAGGTTGGGAAAAGCGTATTGATTTTATCGGTAATTATTAATTTGAAGTTTTATTCCCCATCTAGAAATTGGCAGTTCAGTTCAATTTCAGGATCAGTCTATTTTTAGTTCATTTTACTGAAGTGCATGGCACTTTGAGTTAGTTCGTAATACCTAGCTTACTTCATACTGGATCGCGACTGATTGATATTTTTTGAATTGCTATTATTTATTATATATTACTATTATTTATTTGGTATTTTCCTGTGAAATTATAAAAAATCACTTTTTATATGATAGTAAATTAATAATAGTATATTATTTGATCAGCATATAATGCCTATCATAATACAGGAGGATGAAAAGTTATAAACACGAGTGTTTATAATCATCCGAGTGTATTAGAGGCATTATACGCGAATTAAATACGACGTTTTATCTATGACTATCATAAAAATATAAAAAATAAAAATTGAAATATCATAAGTTACTATTCCGATTATTCTTATTTAGGCAACCAACATTTCACAAAAAATGACTGGTCAGTGTTTTATAATTCATAAAACACTAGTGCTTTATTAAGCCGGTTTATGTATCTATAGTTACGTATTTAATGAACATATTATTTAATAATCGTAAAAAAAATATATTGCTTATGGAAATTATCGATTATTTTCAACAACCTAATTCATATCTTTCTTCAATCTATAATATGTGATACGATTATATTCATTATAACATCATTTTAATACCCACTGCATAATTGTACCTTTTTTTATTAAATTTTAAAATATGCCTCGTAATAATGGTAATAAATGAACGATGAACTGGGAACGAGTAAGGATAATTTTACTGATATAGTTCATTCGAGTCTTAGCAAAAGTCGTGTCTTTGAACTAGGTCGTTCGCGAACTACCCATACCAAACGCCATCTTGATCAAAAGCGTGTTCTTCTACCCCCTATTGTGTTAGTTTGTTGAGTATTAATAAATATACCTTCTAGTGTTTTTGAATTAAACAAAAACTATATAGTGATAGGGGATTGTAACTCATTTTTTTTTTGATTTTTCTAGAGTTAGCGGCACAAAGAACTTCACTAACTTCGACAGAAGTGAGGAGATTAAAGAGGGAGTGAAATAAAGAAGCTTCCAAGTGTTTTGTTTCTATCCAGCAAGAACATTAGTGATGAGGATGTTTTACAGATTTTCCTGGAATGTTTTTTTCCAGAGTTTGCATCTACTGGGAAATGTAGCCAGCGTATGTGTTCAGCTTTATTGTTTCACACCAAAAACGCGTTGGATTTAGAACGGTCATGTCATATTGACTAAATTATCAAGAAACTGCTCGTATACTTTTAAGAAATGCGGCTAGCACTGGAAATGTAAGTAGGTGTTACCACTATGCATTATTTCCGCGATTATAAAATCACTATTATAGAATGGACAAAGTTGAAAATAAGAGAGATCTTGGAATTTTTGTCCAGAAAACAATTTTAGTGTTATGCTTATCTTTAGTTTAAAAACAAATTTTAAAATATTCTGTTTTCTAAAATATTTAAAAGAAGGAAAAAGTATAAATGTAAAATTTTGTTGTTAAATAAGTTACTGGTGTGTTTGTTTACATTAATTCATTTATGACCCACTATTGTTTTATTAATTAATATAAACAACATTAAAACACGACGTCGTTTATCAGAGTTTTCCAGAAAAAATACCTACTTTAAATTTCCCTCAGAACACCGTTTTACATGTCTGCCAGGCGCTTACAAGTTTAATGAAACGCTAACGTCTAAAAAAATTACGTCATTCGGACAACTTTATGTTTGAATTTCTACAATGTGGGCCGATCCTTGCGGTACTGCAATGCAAGGCCAACCCGCGACAGGAACAGAGCAAGCCCTTGAATCCCGTCAATTTCCAAAAATCAGTTTAATATACTGGCCCCGCATGCGGGGCGTATCAGATATTAAGCTGATAAGAACAGATACTACACTTTGATCTTAGCCATAGGCCGAGAAGCGATGCCGAACAAGCTGCCGAGATCCAGGTCATATTGTAATGTATAGACTATTTGAATCGTTATTGTGCAGCGCCCTCTATTGAGATAATAGTGAACATAGCGGCAAGCAACTTATTGTCTCTCGGACAGAGGACGCTCGCCCTAAAATATATAAAGATCCACTTAAAAGCAGTATTCTTTTATTTAATTGTTACATTATTTTGACGTATACATTCGAAGACAAAAATTTAGTGTAACCAGCAAATGAGCCTGAACGTTGTTTGAGCACTTGCCGAGGGAGTCCACGGGTAGAGGGAATTCATCTTTCGCATACTTGAAGAGAAGAGGCACGAGTTAATGGATGTTTTCATAGTTTTTACGAGGGATGGTCTTTCTCAATAATTTAATCCCCATTTGTACTTAATTAGAGCAGTGGGATTTTCATGATAGCTAATAATTAATTATAAAAAGGCGCATAGCTTGAAATTCCGAGAACGACTTGAAATGTTCAATTTTAATACTAATTCACGCCAAAAGCTATACTTCTGCAATTTGTTGTAGACTGAGTCTATAAAATCTTAGCGGCCCCTTAACGAATTTTATTACGCAATTTGATTAGCGGTTTTGATAAACAATAACCATTTCAAAGAACCTTAATCTTAGAACCAATAGTTTATTGGTTATGCGGTTGACGACGGAGATCCAGGTATTCCCCAAACACTTATCCGGAATTAATCGATAAATTCCCACATAACAAAGTTCAAATATGCCGCCATTATTTTTAGTAGCTTGTGCGGGACGAATAATCCGATACAGTATGTTTATTAAAATATGCTTACGTATTTTATCACATTAAATTGTCCTTATTGAATTATTTTTATTATAAATATTGTGGTAGTGCAATTTGTGCTAACAGACTAGAGTTCAATTGATTTACAAAATCAATAACAATTTTTATATTAACTACTAATTCAGGCACGAGAGTGCTATTTCAACTTATGTGTTAAATATAATTATAAATAAATTATGAGCTGAGAGATATTTTCTTGTCTTCGATCAGTTTTACACTGGTTGACCATAATTTTTCTGATACTAAATCACATAATTGAACTTTAGAAGAGAATTTTCTACAATCTCTATAAAATGAACCAGATTCATTTTCTATACTGGGATCAGTAGCACAAAATATTGGTGTTTGTGCCCCCTAGAAATAATTGCTTGAATGACACTTTATTTTTGTACATAAAAAACTTACCTGTTGAGCATTTCTCATGAAGAGAAAGGCGGCAGGAATTACAAATATAATATGTTTTAACATATGCCTAATATGATTTCTAAATAAATTGGTGAAAACCCAACCGGGACACACAGCATATATGTTTATTCCCCGATGATGAGTCTTCTTTGCCAATTCTTTGCAAAAATACATGTTCGCTAGTTTTGAATTAGCATATAAATTTTTTGCTTCGTTTGGTTTTTCTATGTTTAAATTATCGAAATTTATTTGTCCTTTCTGATGCAAGAGAGAAGAAACAATCACAACACGGCTACCGGGTTGTAGTTTATCCAGTAGCAAATTTGTTAAAAGAAAATGGCCCAAGTGATTTACTCCAAAATGAATTTCATATCCATCTTCTGTAACTGCACCTGAGGTATCATCAAATGATACACCAGCATTATTAATTAGTATATCTAGTTTATCGAACTTTGATTTAAAATGATTAGCAAAATCTTTAACTGAACTTAGGCTTGCTAAATTTAGTTCCATGTATATCTAGAAAAAACACCTGTTATAATGTTAGTTCAAACATGGGTATTAAGTTCATGCAGATACCAAATTATTTGACGAACCCAATTCCCGTTTTATTTTTGCTATTGCTTTCAATGTAGATTCTTTATTTCTGCAAGCCATTATCACTATTGCTTCTCTTTTGCATAGTTCTTTGGAAATTTCATAGCCAATACCAGAATTTGCTCCAGTAACTATTGCAATTTTATTTGTTAACTTGGTTTTGTTTTTACATTTACCCCATTTGCTTTCGCGATATTTTCTTATGCTAATCAAAACAATGATAGTGGGAACTAAGTAGTATAGAATCGGTGGAATCATTTTAATATTTTGTTCGAAAAATAATTGATAGCCATAAATGAATTTTTTGACATCAAATGTCAAATGTGACAGAAGGAACCATTCTATAAATAATAGTTTTTACTTTAAGAAATTTTAAGTTATTTCTTTAATTAATAATTGTAGATATTACGGGGGTATATAATAAATAAATAACATAGCATAGTCAAAATATGCTAATCTTAAACAATATTATTTTTACGCTCAAGTACTCGACTGACAAATAAATATAGAACGCACTCAATAGATAAGTTTACGTCGGTTGACGTTTTAAATAACATATGTGAAGATCGTAAACCAATAATTATTTAGCTAGTCATGGATGAGCACGATATTCCAATAGATATTAATACTAATAAATTGTTAGATTGGTTAATTAGTAGAAGACATGTAAGTAAGGAGTGGCATGCTTATATTATAAAGGTTCGAGAGAAAATAAACAATGCCATACAAGATATGCCTGTTCATGAAGGCATTGTAAAGCTGCTCTGTGGACAGCATATTAATTATTTCCATTGTCTGAAGATCGTTGATATTTTAAAAGAGACAGAAGCTGACACCAAAAATTTATTTGGGCGTTATGGATCACAAAGAATGAAAGATTGGCAAGACATACTTCAATCGTACCAACAAGAAAACTTATATCTGGCTGAATCGGCTCAAATATTGATGAGAAATGTGAGTTATGAGGTACCTAGTTTAAAGAAGCAAATTGCAAAGTTGGAACAGACACAAGTAGAATGTGAAAAAAGGATTAAAGATTATATAAAAGCCGAGAATGGTGTGCAGAATGATTTTAACAATTCTTGTAAACAACTTGGCATTGAAGGTAAAAGAATTAAAAGGGAACTAGTGAACATGCTAGATGAATTACCAGAAATCTATAAACATGCTGGGGAAACTATAAAAATGGTTGAACCTGCTCTTGAATTATATGCAGCTTTTGTAAAATTTCATTCTGATCAAGAAGATGTTCTCTCAGTATTAAAATACCTAATCAAAAGTGGAAACACAACAACGTATGAATATACGTATGCAGAGAGGCCTATAAGTGTAGAAGAACCACCACTAAAAATAGAACTTGATGATAGTGACGAAGAGAAAAATTCCGAAGAAATTGATTTTGGAGATGATATCGATTTTGGTGATGTAAATACTGAAAGCAATGTTGATTTTGCAGTGACACCGATGAGTGAAGGAGATATTGATTGGGGTACATTAAATACTATTGAGGATGACTTTGAAATTGTTGAACATGTCGATTTAGATATCAACTTGGAGGAGTCTGGCATTGTTGTGGAAAAATCTGGACTTGATGGTGGCATTGCAAAAGGAAATGATGCATATACAATTCTTGATAACCCAAATACTCAAGACCTTATACTTAATGACCTAATGGAATTGAAAGCATTTTTAAATATGCGTTTATATGAAATGTGTGGAGAAAGTGACTTGCTATCTATGTCTCAAATTGATGCGCCAACAATCCTTCAAATGCAATCTGTTGAATCTTTAACGTCAATGAATGATTGTGTAGTTGTTGCGCTAAATGAATTGCTGAATAAGCGTACACAGCATTTACACAATATAAAACATTCGGTTAGGTATGTGGATTTGTTAACTGCAAGTTTGAAACAAAAATTAAGTGCAGTGCAGAGAATAAAAGATAGTAAAGTGGTATTGGAGGAAAAGATTGGCGAAGCTCAAGTTGAAATTAAAAAACTCCAACCTATTGTAAATACCATTGTACAGAATACAAAGTTACTTCAAAAGCAAATTGAAGAAGACATTTCGAAGAAATATAAAGGACGAGCTGTTAATATCATTGGGGGTGTGAATATGATGTAAATGGTGTAAATATAGACTGCTAATGCTGCTTATTTTATTACTGTCAGATATTTATCTATGAAAGGGTTTGGTTTTAATAAACATTAAAACGTATGTTAGATTTTTATTGTAATTTTTAGACACAAAATAAATCCAAAATAATCAATTGAACTTTATTAACGCATATAAAGAGAATACCAGGCCACCTAAACAGCAATATTCAAATTTGCCGCTATTTTTTTAAGTAACTTCAACATTAAAGCATGAAACTACCTACAATTTCTATTGCATTAATAGGTATTTTAATATCTTTAAGTTGAAGTTACGAAAAATAATGGCGAGCAAATTTGAATTTTGCTGTGTGGGCAACCTATAACTTTAACCTTTGTATATAAAAGCTTTAACTTAGCTTTAAAGTATTGAAAAATGTCAGACGAAATCATAAACAGACACCATTAAAATTTAATAAGGGCTGCTTTCCAGGCTCGCGCTTCGAGCACTCTAGAATACTCTCATTCACTCGTTTGTTCCACATTCAAAATTTTTCTTACTCTAGATTTACCTACCCCTTTCCCGTCAAATGCTGGAGTTTTAGTCTTAGGGGGTGGGGCGTGCGGACGCGTGCTATATTCCAACCTGTTAGGAAAAGGAGTACTAGCAAAATGTTCTAGAAGGTTTTTCCCTGGAGTACTCCGCCTTCTAACAGCTTGTAACACAATACACCCACGCACGTCCCGCCCCGTAAGAGTGTAAAGCTCTACTAAATTTCTTGGTGCTTGAGGGGAAAGGTGTAGGTAAATCGAGAGTAAGAAACATTTTGAATCTGGAACACAAACGAGTGAAAGGGAGTATGTTCTAGGGTGCTCTGGAGTGCTCGGCGCGCGAGCCTGGTACCTTAAACGAATCTGGGATAGTACGAAGAGAGCAAAAATGATTGTCATGTCTGAAGTTTGCAGCAACATTGTCTTACCTTATATATATATATATTTGTTTGTCTTTTTCTTATTCATTTACTGCAACTTCAGACATGGCAATCATTTTTGTTCTCTCGGTATAATAAATACACTGAATCGGATTACTCCCCCAGCACAATATATGGATAAATTCAAGTCTGAATTAACGTGTGCGGGAGGACTGATTCGATACACTGTGTTTAAAGGAACGTGAATACTGCATTATAGGGAGTTTTTATTATATAATATAACGGCCATAGTGGTAAGGATGCACAAAGCTCTTTGTCTGCTAGAACTGAAATTTTAAATTAAATGTAATATTATTAAAATTGGGCATTTAAATATTTGCAAATACTAAAGATTTGCCTAGAATCCAAGTAATTTAAAAAATTTGAATATTTTATAACGTTGATCCCCGTGCGTTTAAAAAGTTGCTCCAAAATGTTTTTCCATGTTGGCAGTAAAGGACCAGCAAATAAAGGATGTAAAGGTTAACGTGGGTTAACGGCATTATAGTGGCATTTTGACATTTTGTTTATTTTATGATTAATTACGGTCAACGGTTTGCACTTCCTGGTTCAGCGTTTCCGTTTTGACGTTTCTATGAAATGTGTGAGCCGGTACAGCTTGATTGAGCTTTATGTTTCAAACATAGATGAGGTGAAATGTATAAGAAGAGGGAGTTTATCTAATCTAACAATTAGATATCAAATAAAAATAATGTAACGCTCTGTAAGCTCGCGAGTGATATCAATTTGAAGTAGAGTGTCAGCGCGTTAACATGTCAGGAGGTGCGAATCGAAAAAAATCCAGTCGCGGGCAGGGGTGGGAAGAAGCTGGCTTTGAATTTTACCAAGAAAGCTACCCATCGAATGATGTTGAGCTACACGAGGTGCTGCAGAAGGATCCAAAGCGCTTGGCCACCCTTTTGCCAAGTAAACAGAACAGGGCATGTATGTAATTCTTAATTGTTCCCGATTGATTGATGTGTAATTATTACTTTTTGTAGATGCTACCATTAAAATGCGTCACACTGCCACATCCAGTAGAACGTTTCGACGACAAACTTCTTCAAAATCCAGAAGGGAATCTACAGCACGTAGAACATCAACAAATGCTGAGGTACATGTTTCTATGCTGCCAGACTTATCAAAATCTATACCCAATGAACAAACGGCCTGGGAGCAAATTATGCAAATTAAAGAGCTACCGATCTCTATGATTGAGAAGAAAAGGATGAAATCTGAAATACAAGTAAGTTGAGTATTTTTAGGAATTAATACAATAATATGATATTAAAAGAAATAGGTTTTAGTTTTTAGAATTGTAAATGTTTTAACAGCATTGCATACATCCTAATTAAAATGATAATAATCTACACATGCAATAAATAATCCCCTTATAATCAGAAAGTAAACTTCCTGTTATTTTCATTGTAAAATTCAAATGAAAAGTTTTATGGTTTAAGCTCCAGTTCACAGGCAATAATATGTTTGTTTAAATATTAAGGTATTCTGATACGATAAAAGATATAACAAAAGATGTTGCAATGAAATAGATGAGAAACTCTGTCTCTAATAAAGGTGTTATTATATATATTACAGGTATGCATTTGTGTTATTTGTTCATACTGGATTTTCAGTTTTATTTTCTTGTGAACAATGTCATTTATTTGAGATAAGTATTGTAATTTCGATTTATTCTTCTCAATTAACATTTTCGTGGTACTAAGAAATTCACTATATTATATTTTTGCTTCTAATTTTTGCAAGTTAGTTATCCCATAGGGGTCCAAAAATGTTAACTGTCCAATTGGCCACTTTTTTATAGCCCATTTATTTCAAATGAGTAGTCTTTAATTGCTATTAATGTGAGTAATTATCTGTTACGTAGGAAGCAATATCACGCACTTGATTGTATGTAGATAATAGCAATTCTGTTTGAATATATGCATGTATTTTAGTGCTTGTTACAAATGGCACTCCTAATAATCTGGTTGTAGGTACACATCAATTTAGGTGTTTATTGTGTAACATGTAAATACAATAAATAACTTTTTATATTGTTTACATGCCACACAACGTTGTAATCAGGTTGACTAATGGAATGACTTCTTGGTGGCAGCACCAACTTTACTCGTCTTTGTACCACACATTTTCTTCATTCTATTTTTTCCTTCCTTACGTTGTTTTCGCGTTTGCTGATTTTTGTCATGTAGCCCATGCCTAATTAACCTAATTACCGCCAAATGTTATAGGAACCCTGGTGAAAGCGATGCATTAAACAACCATATAGCAGTTTCTAAGAAAAAGGTATTTAGTAGGTACATTTATTACCTACTAATAATGAAATTTAAAGCAGAATTTCTAAGAAATGTTTGCTTGTGGTGGAGAGTTTGACTACAATTTGAATATTCATGCTAGTTGATGTTAGTTATCTGCTGTATCTACTGAAAGGGCGCATATTTGCTTACATTAAAATTCATATAGTGTTGCTGTGTTAAATGTGTATTACAGATAAAGGCAATAATGTCACGAAAACGGCAAATATCCCAGGCATTAAGGGGACAAATAATTTTATTACATAAGCAAGGACTATCGCAAGTTAAAATTTCAAAAACGATCAAGTGTTCGCGTGCTGTGCAAAATACTATTAAACGATTTCAACAGGCAGGTAGTTATGCGAATCTTCCTAAAAGCGGCAGAAAACGTCTAATTACAAGTCCAGAAGATAGAATGATTGAACGTGTCACTGCGCGATAGGCGGAAAAGATTGCTGCTGAACTCAGGACCCAGCACAAAATTTGTATTTCCGTGCAGCAACTCAAAATCTTTCTTAGTTCAACAAATAATCTTTCATTTCCATCGCGTAATCTCTCTCTTAACTGAGCACGCGGAATTATATCTTCTTCATCGTCTTCCTTACCAAAACCAGGCTTCTTGAAACAATTTTGAATAGTTTTCTGACTAACATCTACATTCCATGTCATGGCAATTTCTTTCACACAATCCAACAATTTCGTCATTTCGTTCTCTAAAGCATTTAAGATTTTTTTCAGAATTCGCCGTTTGTGAGCTTTTTGTGAAACCTTGAGTTAAGGCATGTAATTTACTGGTCGCGTTTGGTGGGAAAACTTGAAGATTAATAGCCTTCAATTTTTGCAGTAATGCAAATAGTAAACAGTTATCACCGTCGAAAGCCATAGTTTTCTTAGGTAAACATTTAAAGAATAGCCGTGTTTCGTGGGCATTGAATATATTATTCACGTCATATTGTTCCCTAATTATTAATTTCATTATCGCCAACAGCAGCACTCTCGCCACAAATGGTTTTATATGATATATCGTGCCTAATTAAAATATAAAATATGTAATTACATGTACTTAACGTATTATTGTAATTTTACCTTTTCTTAAATTTATGAAGCCAACCGGCGCTAGCCTTAAAATTTGTTGCACCTAAATGCTGACCATATTCCAAAGATTTTTCTTGTAATAGTGGTACTGACACAGGAACATTTTTATCCTTTGTAGACGCAAACTATTTCAGTACCGCAGAATTTACATTTTTATTCGTAACATCGCGATTTCGTTTGACATTAGCCGGGTTTTATAAGATTATTCACAAAACTTCTAATAAACACTTTATTTTTAATTATAGTGGATAGCGTACTTGCTGGGCTATTATTTTCTATTTAATTCCATCATCCACTTTTTTAATATTTCAATTTTTTGTTTAATAGTTAAACTTTGAAGTTTTCGTCGAGGAGACATACCTAAACACAATACTAAACGCTGAATTGATGTAGTATATTAAGTCCCCGTGCGCCGTCATTATACATATAACCTCTATCGGTACTTCCCCGAACATTGTTATTTACTGTTTTTTTTAAATGGGCTCGCATTCTTGAAAACTTCGAGTTACAGCAGTTCAAGTTAGAGGAGTTCAACTGTATAACTATACACAGTGGGATAATGGAGAAGAAAAGTGTGACGTAAATTTTGTTTGGAAACCTGCAGTCTCGCCAACGGAAAAATGCGAAAACAATATGTAGACAATTTTTTTGTTTTAAAAATAATTAAATTATTGAAATAGAAAATAAACACAATATAAAGAAAGATCCAAACACATGTAAATAACAGAATGGCAGAAACTTAATAGGTTATTTCTTTTGTTTGGAAACCTAGACAGCGTAAAATGATAAAAATATAATGCTTTTAATCATTTTACGCTGTTGGCGACACTGCGTAGGTTTCCAAACAAAACAAATTCACGTTATCACTTTTCTTTGCCTTAAAATGTCCGGATCCGTTACTTTGAATGGATTGATTCAAGAATTATTGGCAAATAATATAATTTCACTTTGTTTGTTTGTTTTTAGAACGCACCCAATTTTCGACTACAAGGTTACGAACAATTCAAATGGAAACGAAGAAAAGCGCTACGACGTTTCGACCAAAAGTTAAATGAAATAATGTCCAAGTTGGAACTATGGCGAAAAGACCTGAAGAAAATCGAGGGTAATTTCGGCACGGGTGTCGTCGCTTTCTTCCTCTTTATGAAATGGCTCATTTTCTTGGACATATGCATATTCGCGCTGATATTTATTTTCATAATTTTGCCAATGATCATCTTTAACCCGACCAATCCTACCGAGTGTCCTGACAATTCTACGGATTGTTGTGCGGAAAAGTATTTCAACCAATCGTCTCTCAATAATTCATTCGTACTGGATTTGGTACAGGGTACCGGTTGGATGGAACACACCCTGTTCTTTCACGGGTATTACAGTGATGAAGTGTTCCGGCATGTCTCAAGTACGTTTATCTATTACTATTCTTTGCCGCTCGCGTATGTTTTGGTTATCGTTGTGATACTTCTTGTTTCTTTGATTGCCATTGTACGAGCCGCTGCTAAAGGTTTTAGACACAGAATAGTGGAAAGTGAGGGACAATTTTATAAGTATTGCAATCTGATATTCGGCGGGTGGGATTTCTGTATACGTAACGAGAAAGCCGCCGTCATAAAGAAAAAAGTGATATATAACGAGATCAAGGGCTGTTTGGAGGCTGAGAAACTCGAGGAGGAGAAGAAGAACAGGACGAAGGAAGAAAGAACCAAACTAATCGCACTGCGCGTGTTTATAAATTTTATTGAAATACTTATTTTAATCGCTTGCGGGTTCGGTATTTATTCTATATTTACTTTCTCCTCAAATCGGCTTGCCGAATTAAAGGACGATGGGTCGTTATTGAATTTACTATTCTCATTTTTGCCACCTATAACTATAGTTTTCCTAAACGTCATCGTTCCTTTGATATTTAAATTTCTAGTCACCTACGAACGTTACAGTCCCAATTTCGCTATTAATATAATGTTGATACGAACTGTCTTCTTAAGGCTGGCTAACCTGATCATATTTTACGCTTCGATGTATACTATTGTTTCTTGCGTACCAGAGGAAGGTGAATGTTCAAGCAGCAGCTGCAACACACCTTTGTGCTGGGAGACCTTTGTAGGTCGACATATTTACAAGTTAGCATTAACGGATTTTGCCACGCACATTTTATTGACATTCATTGTCAATTTCCCCAGAGCCCTTTTGGACAAAAAAAGCAAAAGTAGGTTCGCAAAGTTCATAGGCGAACAAACTTTCGATCTGCCGAAACACGTTCTCGATATCATCTACACCCAAACTTTGTGCTGGTTGGGATGTTTTTACGCTCCTATGTTACCGGCTATGTTCGTTGCAATATTTATTTGCATGTTCTACATAAAAAAATTCGCATGTCTAGTCAATTCTAAACCCAGTAATGTCATACACAGGGCCTCTCGTTCCAATTCCATGTTTATGATGGTCCTCCTTGTGTCATTTTTAGTTGCTTTACTTCCGGTCGCTTACACAATCGGCGAAATTAGGCCCAGCATGGCGTGCGGCCCTTTCAGAACCTTAGACACCATCTGGTCCTTCGTTACGGATTCATTTTTCAACACACCTGAGTGGGTGCAAGATTTCCTCAGCGCTTTGACTTCGGCGATTTTCGCAGTTCCCGCCTTTATAATCCTCGTCCTTTTTCTCTACTATTACGTAGCGGTTAATAGTGCCAACAGGCATATGGTGAGGATTTTGAAGGATCAGTTGGTGCTCGAAGGTCACGATAAGCAGTTCTTGCTCGACAGGCTGAGCTTGTTTCTCAAACAGCAACAGGAGGTTCAAAAACACATGCGGCGTTCTGAAGGTGACCGAAACGCCGCAAGCAATTGATTTCAATTATACGTTGACATCATCCCGATTGTGATAATATTGTAGTAAGGTATATAGAAGAGGGGGTTTTGATATTCGGATCTTCTACGGTAAATCTCAAAAGCTGTGGGTTATTCAATAGGTTCATTCTGCTTAAAGTTTGCAGCAATCACATCAGACTTGATTTGTATTAAACGCACAATATCGCCAAATCATGGCTATATCTCGACAAACGTTCGATCTGTTACAACGCACACGGAACCACTCAAATAATCACTAATATTTTATCTGTAGATAATTTTTGTAAATAAGTTCCTTATTAGTGTAAAGTTACGAGTAATTGCATTTATTTTAGTCTACGCAAAGTTTATTCCAAATATGTGGTCACTTTTATAAGACCAATGATTGCTTTTATGTATTTTAAAACAATATATTTAATTTGAAGTGTTTACAGCACTATATCTAGAATTCGGCGACAATATCCTCAAACATCACCTGATAACGCTCTAAATTACTCTTTCCGATTCTATAAGTGTTCCCAGATTAAACTCACATACGAAATGATTCATGCCCGTATTAGAAATAATTGCTGCAGATTTTTATCGTCCCAACTCATTGTCATGATATCTCACATCCACAATGATTGAATAGGAAACCTTAATTACTATCTGTAGCATCTCTAGAGGTATTTTAATTCGCAGTATATTGTATTACATCTGTATATAAAACGAAATATTATTTACAAACGTAGAATTTTAGGAGAAATTTTATATATCATTCTGTAAGTTGAAAAGAAGGGAGGTGCTCATGGCGTTTTTTATTTGGTAATATTTTGGATGGTTCTTATTTCCTTCCGTTAGCTCAATTTTCAAAAGAAACACTACAAGCTCAAGAAGAAAATGATATAAAAAAGTTTGACCAATCTTCTGTAGTTCCGTTCATATTGGGTAGGTGCCTTTTGATTGATGTCTTTGGAACAATATTTATTCAGTTGTAAATAAATATAAGCTGAACAATATACCTGCCAAAAACAAAAAAATAAAGAGAACAAAGCATATTCCACAAGTATGTCCGCCAATATTCAAGTAGTAGAGTAGGTATGATATTTTTAAGTCGAATGTCTATTAATTCATTCATCTGCCAATCAATAGCTGTTAGAACGCAGTTTATATTATAGTGTGTATGATATATGATATTTTATGCCAAAACAATCTTTATTTTTTTAATATTTATTTTAGCGTTTAAGTATAATGACAAAAGTTGCGTTCAGCCCACTAAACTGTTGAATGGAGCGTACGCAGAACCAACGTGTTTGGTCAGCTGTCGCCATCTTATTAAGCGGATTCGGTTTTCGCTTATTAAACGTTGACAGTGGTTGACAGCAAAAATTGTCCTTGCTAAGACAACGTACGAGCTTAATGATTTACTGTACACTGTAACAGGTAAAATACAAAACCAGGACAATATTTAATACTAGGTAAAAATATAACAATAAATAAAAAAATGCCTATAAATTCATTTACAGTGGTGGACAAAAAAATAGGTGTATCAAGAATAATGTAAAAATTTGTTTATATATGGGATAATTCATTACATATTCCTGTTTTATGAGATTTAATACCATGGTATAATTAACAAAATAATTCATTGTATGAAAACTATATTTTATTACGTTGTGGCAAAAGAGAAAATTAATACAATTTTAACTTGGACAAAATAATAGGTGTAAATAAATAAATAATAAATAAAATGGACAATTAATTGTTACACGAAACTATAAAAATTTTTAAAATATTTTGTGGCACAGCCATTATTCTTGATGACTGCTACGCATCTTCTAGGCATTGAGAGTAGTAAATGTGCACATTTTTCTGCTGGAATAGCATACCAACTTTTCTTGACAGCTTCCCACAATTCTGTTTTGTTTTTAATTTTTTTTTACCTGACAAGGAATCCTTTGCGCACTTCCAAAGGTTTAAATCAGGTGACTGTGCTGGCCAACTTAAAACATTCACATTATTTTCCTCAAACCATTCCTTAACACGTTTGGGAGTATGTTTAGGGTCATTGTCTCATTGAAATCACCAAATTATGGGCATATTATCATCTGCGTCCGGATACATTACAACCTCCTTGGTCATAGTTCCTTCAGTCAACTGTATCGGACCTACACCATGCCAAGAAAAACATGTCCACACCATAATACTGCCTCCTTCATGTTTAACTGCTTTCTTTGTGTGTTTAGAATCAAATTCTTTATTCGCTGGTGGGCGAACATAACGCCTGCCATCAGAACCAGGCATTCTCTATTTTTCTGTACCACATCCAATATACTTTTTCGAAAACTCAATTCGTTGTCTAATATTTTTCTTGCTTAAGAAAGGAACTTTTCTGGCAGATCCCCCATGCAAGTTATTGCTCTGTAATCGTCGTGAACTGATATCCATATTAATCTCATTAAAACAAAATTCTGATGTAAATGGATCTCGTTTCGCCAGTCTTATCATATAACGATCTGTGGCTGGAGTAGTTTTTCTAGGCCTCCCTCTATTTTCAGTGTTTTTGGGGTTTTAATGCATTCATTATCATATTCTCTGAACGTTTTACGAGTTTTGAAATTTCTTTATACGTTTCTTCTTTCCGTAATTGTCTCATTATATTTCTCTCATCTGTTAGTAATAATGTACATATTTCATTTCTGTAGAAATAAGATCAAAATTGTTATTACCTTATAGATTTTCTGTTACAAAAGATTGTTGTTCGTTAATGACACCTATTCTTATGGCCGGCTGCACTGCAACTAAATACCTTATAAAGGCGTTTCACTCACATTACTCGGGGAATCCCGTTCTATTCTTTATAACATAATAACGTGCATTGGATGTATTTATCGAAAATACCAATAGGTGACTTTTGTACTAAATAATAATATATTACAATAACATACTGTACCAAAAAATAGTTCGCACCTATTTTTTTGTCCATCACTGTATATCTATTTTAGATCTCTAGTGTTATTTATTGTCAAAATTCAAAACAAGCCTTGAAAAGTAAACGTGCTGCTCCCGCTTAAAAATTTAAACGAGAATAATCGTTCAGTGCAGGTGTCAACAGTCGATTAAACGCATGTTCCCAACGTTTAGTTATGCTGAACGCAACTAAAGTCTTGCATGCCATTCCAAAAAGTCATTGGAAAATAAAAAGTAATGTAATACATATCTAATTTGGCTTATTAAAGCGTATGAATATTTACGTGTATGTAACAAATGAAGGTGATATATATAAGCTACAGGTATGTGTAACAATCTTGTATTGTACGTCTGACAAAAATAGTTTTAGTCATGGTACAGATATAATGGGTAACCACATGTGTATCTTTTGATGACGTCAACTGGCGAAAAGTGTAGCCAACTCCTTATAACATAATGCACGAATAATAAACGAAGCTAAAGCGGTGTTACCACATATATGGCACTAAAGAACATTTTCTTTCTACATACAAAAATTATAACTCGAACAACAAAACACTGGTTTGCACTCTGCTCACGATCGCATCAAAGTGACAAAACAGTAACAATGTGCGAATATCCTTCTGAGAAATAGACGCCGCAGTGCTGTCAATAGTGTATCCGCATTCATTCCCACCTAATTATCTGATCGGCTGCAATAGGTGGATAATGACGTCAAGTGGTGAAATGCGCGAAAGATGGTTATGTGGTTACCAATTATATTTGTACCATGGTTTTAGTAACGATTTCACTAAAAAGATCTGTGTTTAGTATTTGAAGAGGCATAGGAGGTACTACAGCAATCTAAAATGAATGAATGCATAGCCGTTTCTCAATGCGCATTAGGTACACATACCTATGGTGTTATAATTTTATAAAAGTAAGAATTGTACTGAAGGTAATATTTTGTATAATTAATGACGAAACTTTAGTCTGTCTAGACTGATAATTGCATACATTCATTCATAATTTCATTTTCTACGTCATAGATACCTTGTGTGTCAAGTATTTATACACAGTATTGTTATTTTTTTGTTTTTGCTGATTTTTCTGTTATTTCCATATGTGATTTTATTTTTGTGGAAAATTTTATAAAGTATACAATAAATGTACATTGCATTAGAAATGCGTTTTACTGAAAAATCATATTCGTTTAATAAAAAAAATTAATACCAGGTCGGAAACACTTAAATAAGTTATCTGTTGATAGATGTATGTATATATTGACAATTTAATACAATAAAATTACATAGTTTGATAAATATTGTAAAAGTACAAATCCAAAATGGTGAAGATAAAATTGCTGTAAATAAGTGTAAATGGGTGTAAATGAATTATTATTGGCATCAAAATATATTAATACCATGGACCTTGAAATGAAATTTATTATATTATCACAGTTCCTCAATTGGCGCGTGTAACTAAAAATGAGTCGTTTAAGTTTTCAGTTCGTACGAAAATTCTGTGTTTAGAAAATGACTTACAGCTTCCGCAATATCTAACCAATCCAAAGCCTTTATCATTTTGTCATCGCCACTCGGAGTTTTGTTCCAGTTCCAATAAGTAAATGAGTCG
Organism: Osmoderma eremita; assembly: GCA_031763485.1. NCBI lineage: Eukaryota > Metazoa > Arthropoda > Insecta > Coleoptera > Scarabaeidae > Osmoderma > Osmoderma eremita. Next base: position 24,098 of record JARFOC010031150.1, read on the forward strand.
AAGGTATTTACAACATAAAATTTTCGATCCTCTTTGTCGTTATCGGGTCTTACGCTTTCGTGCAGAATAACACCTTTATAGTTTTCGGGAAGTTGCACCTCTTTCCCTTCTAGAGGATAACCCCGGAAAGATGCGGTTAATACTACAAGAAAAAAAGATACATTCTTTCAAAGCGGTTTCTTTTCATTTAATTAACCAAGTTGTGGGAAAATTGCTAGTGATTTCCAGTAGTGATATTATTTCATCGAGAAATGGAAACGTAATACAATTTATCACAACGATTAATGAAAGTAAATGGGATCTTTGTGTACAAAAACTTTTTGGTGGCAGTGTACATATGTATACAAAATTTCTCAGAAAGGTTTCTATTTGTAATATTATCAGTGTTATAATTGACACTGATCCCCCTAAGCGTAATCTAATAGATAGTTATAGCAAATAACACATTACACTACGGTATGTATTACAAATTAAACGCATTTGTGATAAAATTACAAAAATAGGTTATGTAAACTCACTAGAGTCGGCATCTTTTTTAGGTTTCACGTACGTGTTAAAATACTGCGATACTTTGGCGTCACAGTCTGCATGTATTTTAAAAGGAACTGATTGCACTTTTGCTGTTTTCGTTTGGTGGTTTACATTGTTTTTCCCGCTCTGTATATGAATAGTTGCCATCGTGAATATTGACCTTGTATTACTAATAGCACGGGTGATTGCGATTAGTGATTACAAGAGACTACACTTCACGTATTCTTGTTATCATGTAAATTTGAATGTTGTTGTTAATGGTTGTTTTGTAAATTACCATGCTTTACTGTAATCATTTAATGTTTTGATCATATTTTGATTTGGTAATTTTCGTGGTTGGTAATAAATAGATCTTGGGATAATTTGTGGGTTTGAAATTATAATTCAGAAATTCACCGTTAGAGAAAGATTATATTATCGTATTTTGACCTCTGTACGAGAGATGTCACTTGTCTATATTTTTTGAATTTATTAATAGAATAACTAATACATGTATACAGATAGTAATAAAAATAAACACAAAACGTATTTACATATATTTCTTAAAATTAGTTTTTATTATTAATTGACAATATCGCTAATTTCAAATTATATCTTTTAATTTTCCCAGCTGACGTTAGTGGTATATTTTTAAGAAATTTAACACCACCACGTAATTTTTTATTGTCATCGACTTGATCGTCTACGAACTTTTGAATTTGTTCTGCACTTACGTAAATATTTGCATCGTTCTTTAACTCGACCAATGCCATGGGATGTTCGTTATCTTCTGCGTGTGGTATCCCAACGACAGCCGCTATTTTTATTGCGGAATGTTTGAGGATGATACTTTCAAGTAGGGCGGGCGATACGTGCCATCCTCTGTATTTAATCAATTCCTTAATCCGGTCAACAACATAGAAACAATAGTCGAGATCGTAATAGCAAATATCACCCGTTTTTAACCAACCGTCTGAGTCCCAAGCTTCCGAGGAATCCAAGTTGTAGTAACCGTTCATTTGGAAATCGGTTTTCAGTCTGAGTTCACCTTTTTGATTAGGTCCGAGAGTTTCTCCACTTTCGATGTCAACTATCTGTAAAAATGCTAAATGTTTAAAATTCTTTTGGAAGTATATGTTGCAACCTTGTAACATATATCTGGTAATGGTCTTCCGCAAGAACGTGGTTTAGTTTTCAAAAGCGCAATATCTTTGGGGTCTGTAGGACTTGACAAAGCTATTATCCCACCAATTTCAGTGCATCCGTAACCTTGTATCACTTGAGCTTTTGGGAAAGCATTGCGCATTCCTACGAAGAGTTCTAAAGGGACAGGAGCTCCTCCTACGGTAACATGTTTCAAACTGCTCAAATTCAAGTTTTTGGGTTTGCTCGATTTAATTAGCATTGAAGCTTGAGTGGGCGACATGATAATCATGGTTACCTAAAACTTTCATCATGCAATTCTAAATATCAAATCGGGTTATTCAGTTGTTTTACATGGTATTTTTCAATGGAACACCAAGCATGTTCTGGATCGAAGTTTCGATATAATAGCCTTGCGTGGCCATACAATATTGATGATATCAAAATATTAACAGCCGAAACCCAGTAAAGCGAAGCAAATCCCAATATTATACCTGTATCAAATCCGATTTCTCTACAAACAAAATTAAACGGTTTAATTGACTAATGGAGTTTTAAGTATTACTTACTTGAATTTTGGAGATTGTCCCAATAAACTATAATGACTGATGCATATACCTTTGGGTAAACCAGTAGATCCGCTGCTGAAGAAGATTGCAGCAGTTCTCGATACATCTACCTCTTTGGGTTTGAAGTCTTTTTCATTTGATTTTGGTGCCAGAAATTTATTAAAAACAAGCGATTCCAAAGATACTATTTCAATCGATTTGAAACGCAATTCTTTAACGACGTCTTTTAAGGTTTCGTTGGATTCCTCAGAAGCAAATATGAGTGTTGGCGGTACTTGTTTGAGTAGGTGCTTCATGTCTTGCGGTGACAACAAGGGGTCCAAAACGCTGACTCGAGCTCCAAGAAACAGGCCTGCTAAGTATGGCACGCATGTTTTTAAATAATTCTGAGAACAAACGCAGATAATATCGTCTTCTTTAATGCCATAATTATTCATCTCTATTGCCGTCCTTATGCAATCTTGTAATAATTCGCCGTATTTATTTGATTTTCCCGTTATTGCTTCTATCTAAAAATTGTGTTTAGCTTTAGCATAAGAAGAAGATGGAGGCTTTGAGATAGCATTGACTTGTTGTCAGGTGGTGCAAAAATTCGGTTCGCGAATAAAAAATTTAAATTTTCAAGAGGCCCTCCTCCAATTATATTTTTATTATTTTTTTTTCAAACATTTTTAAGACTTAAATTTTCAAGGGGGCTACTTGACTTTGTACTAAATTTTGTGTGAGGTTCCACAGTACATTTATATTGAAAAGATCGTTGGATGTTAACGCGTTTTTGCACGTTCGTATAAAATCATCGCTGGTATCAGTTATTTATGTTATTAAAAAAAGACGTGACGTAATGTTCCCCTTTTACTACAGAAATTTTTGTTGGGATCACTTTGAACAAGCTATACGTTCGCAAATTTGATTGATTTCGATTGAAGTGACCCTACTCCTCATCCTTGGGGTCGGCAGTAGCTAAGATTGTAGTGCTTCATGCGATTTCGAATAGCTTCCGTGCTGTTAGAGCCAGCACGACATGCCACAAATTAAAACTATCTTAGCAACTCCCCACCCAAAACGTCATCACCAGCATATATACAGGCTGATGCATTAGTATGGTAAAGCTCGATATATACGTTATCATATATCAAAAAAAAATATTTACGAAAATTGTAGACAGTCTTAAACTTATCAGTCGAGGTTGGCATTGAAGGCAGCAGTCGTAGACGATGACGTATAAGCGGGATCCACCTGGACGACCAAAACATGTAAACATCGTGCGAGTAACTAGGTGCGTTACTAGACGACGAAAAAAGAAAGTAAACAGAAACGTCAAGTTAGGATTTTATACGCGTCAGGTGAGAATTATTACCGATCAATTTAAACTATATTAAGTAGTGAATTGCACGATCCACAAAAATAGAGGAAAGAGATACTGGAGGTTAGAGTTAAGAGGAGAGAGATACTGGAGGTTGCAGTAAGAGGAGAGGGGTGAAGGAAGATTGAAGAGAGAAAAGGGTTGGCACACGATACACAAATGCACAACAAAGTATTTAAGGTATTTATAAAGTTAATTTTGAAATATTGTCAAAATTCTATTACAGAGTAACCGTGTTTCAAAATTCTAAATTCATATCCAATGTCAAGAGTTCAATATTTGTAAATTAAACCTATCAATTCCGATAAATGTAGTATTGTTATATTTCGATAAGTTGTCTAGTTACATTCATCAGATGTAACAAACGAACTCAGCTGTCATACCAGTATTTTAAAACATATGTGCGTTAATGTCATCTTCAGACATTAACGTATTTCAAGGTTAGTGCTATATAAAAGTCAATTTTGTAGCACTGTACCATATGTACATAAAGTCTATAATTTCTAAGATATTTCAAAGTCTTTCTATAATAGTCAGTTTTTTTTGAAATGATTTTAATATAAGTTAGCCTTGAAAAATTTACAGTTTAATACAACTACAAAATACAAACATTTATAACTTACACTAGGGATTAGCATTTAATTAATTAACCCAACTGTTTACAATGTAGTTCTTTGGTCAGACAAAGATTGGGCCTTACGTGAAAGAATAATAAATTCACGATAGTCTATGTTCCTCATGCCTGCATACATACATCTCTAATGTATGTAAGTAAGTATGGTAAAATAAGTATAAATTATACCTGAGCAACGTTGTCCTTATACTTTCTCATTTGTCGAAAAAGCACAACTCCTAAGCTCTGTTTAGTAAATTCGCATTCCATACCGCGAGTTCGTATTATTTTATCCCCGCAATTTGGTAATATGTAATCTGCGAAAATTAATTATTATTATATTATTATTATTATTATTATTAATTATTATTAATTTATGTAAATAAATGAAAGAAAAATAAAAGAAATTATGCAGATTACCTTCCATAGTGTAGAGATACAGGAAGTCAGAGCTTCAAGTGACGGAATATGTGTGCGCAATGATGTTACTAGTATATATTTTTTCTGTTATTATTATTTATATATCTTGCGTGTGATTATTTTCATAACTGGAAGAAATGAGTGAACTTTGAAATTTGTATTGTTTATGTAGGTAGGTTGACAGAGCGGATAAGAACTACGTATACAAGCTATTGGCCTAAATAAGTGATTAACGTATAAGATTAAATGTTATTTTTACTGTGATGAGACTAAGAAATAAGAACGCAATTTATAAATGCTTTGAACTACACTTTGTAGTATATACAGTGACAAGTACAACTTGTGGCAAATATCTCATCAAATTGTAACACTGAAATCGTAGTAAAAATTAAGTGAGACTATGGATGGTAGGGGTCAGGTAGATGTTGTGTATACAGATTTGTCAAAAGCCTTTGATATTATACATCATGATTTACTGACACAGAGATTAGAATACTTTGGCCTTTCCGGAAGCTTAATTAAACTTTTATCTTCTTATTTAGAGAATAGATGTGTCATACAATGGTTAAAATTTTTTGTGCTTCGTCGGGGGTGGGACAGGGTTCTAATCTGGGTCCTCTGTTATTTAATTTGTTTATCAATGATTTAATTACTTCCATAGACTGTAAGGTATTGGCATATGCAGACGACCATAAAATTTATAAGCAAATAACTGATGTCCCTGACTGCGATGAACTACAAAGTAATCTTAAACATATACAACTGGTGTACTAACAATGGCCTAAGATTGAACATTGAGAAGTGTGCTGTGGTTACATATTCAAGGGTTCATAATGCCGTTTTACATCAATATCATATCAACCACGTTCCCATAGCACGAAAAATAGTTATTAAAGATTTGGGAGTGACATTTGATTCGCATTTGACTTTTGCTGATAACTAAAGGCCGGATAATATGCAGTTTGCATAAATTTGCATATTTGCATAATATATGCATTTTGAATATTATTTGCATATTTTGTAGTAATTCAGCATATTTTAAGTATCTGATTTTTATTTATTTATTAGAACAAATTTATTATAGGATAGGCATTACTAAAAATATGTCGTGGATGTAACAAACAAAGAGTTAAACAGCCCTCTTTAA
>JARFOC010031172.1:0-29851 GCA_031763485.1 Osmoderma eremita
CAACTTAGTTGCCGAAATACGTATCCAGGAGTTCTTCATTCATCGAGGTGGTAAGGGTATTTTTTTATTTTTTACTAATGAAATTAATGGCTATTAATAGAATTATTGGGAACTTTATTTTTCATACAAGGGATTTCTTGGTATAGTAGACTGTTAAAGTTGTATTTTAATATAGGTTTTTTATATGTTTTATTTTTAGTTTCATTTTAGGGAAGCCTTGTCTTTTTTTTTATAATTACCGTATGAGCGTCAAGAAACATTTAATTCAACCTCTACATTAATTACTTCCATTATAAAGAATTCACTTTGCAATTATATAAATTATAATTACAGCTAAAGCATTAAAGTGTCGAGGAAAATGATAATATTAATAATGTCAGACTAGCATAAACAATATTGAAATAAAATTCTGCATATTAATTAACAATTGGTTTGTTCTGAAAATAACTATTACACAGGTATCCAAGAATAGGAACAACTTATCCATTACTATGTATGTTATTATTTATTTTTTCTGTAATAATAATAATAGTCCCCTTTTAACAAGCCCTCTTAGGGGAAGGCAGGGTGTGGTCTGTCATGGTTGTTCTGTAATACATTTACTTATAAAGGACGTTAATAATTTAAGTACAAGCTAAAGAGTAAAATAAATGATTGAACAATTAATAAACACTAAAATCACCACTTCGTAAAGGCCCTATAAAATATTCGTCGACTGCATATAAAACCTTTTGTGAAGGACAAACAGGCTTTAAATACATTCTTAAATTTTACTTGCGGATGTAATTTTACTGCTTGATGTAGGGAATTAAAGATTTCAATATATCCGTGTATCGCCCTTTCTCCAATTAATTAATATATTTTAACTATAATATATACAGGGATTTTTTTGCAACGCTACACATAGGTATTCCCTACAAGTAACGTTAAGCGGCATAGTAGGGAACCAGTTATACGTTAGCGCGTTGTCAGTGCAAAAAGAAAACAATTCTTTGTGTCAAAAATATATCTTACTTTTTTTATTTTTTATTTATTTTGCTAATATAGGTCATTCAACAGGCCAAGGAAGCCCTATGAAAGAATGACACTTAATTACAAGTAATTACATAAAATATAATGTACAAAAAAACACACACAATTACTAAACAAATAATAAATGAATGAGGTAATACGTATGAAATGTTTCAGTTATTTCAAGATACTTTTGTAGGTATGTCTAACCAATCAAGTGATGTACATAGTTATAATGAAGTATTGAAGCACTGACTGTTTGCGATTTTAGACATTGATTAAAATTGTTTTGAAATGTTTCAAGTTTTGCGTAAATAATCTCAAGTCATAACGCGAATTGTACACATTGAAGGAGCACTAGTGGAGAATTCAGGCGGTAATTTGAATTGCCCGTATGCCTATAGTTCAAATTTAATTATGTCTTGTAGGATACTTGGGTATGTTGAAATTGATGAAATTCGCGCAGACGGAGGAATCTATTAGATTGTTTAGTACTTTGTAAACAAAAAGGACGTCCCTTACCATGTAGATGGGTGAAGAACTCCGGATACGTATTTCGGCAACTAAGTTGCCATCCGCAACAGAATCTACGAAGGAAGATAATGTTAGACGTCGCACTCTGGGAGATTTGCACCACACAGAACACCACTTGAATAACACTGAGTGTTACTCAAGTGGTGTTCTGTGTGGTGCAAATCTCCCAGAGTGTAACATATATCTGCAAGTTGCTACCTGCGACGCCATCTGCCGACACATATCATTATGACAAGTGACAATCAAGAACATAATCATAGTTGCATCCTTGTAATAAATACACCATTGTATTTTACCAAAATCAATATATATCATTTACAAAGTTATTAGTAGTATAGTTATAGATGTTACACAGAGTGTGACGTCTAACATTATCTTTGTAGATTCTGCTCTGGCAACGTAGTTGCCGAAATACGTATCCGGAGTTCTCCACTCATCGAGGTGGTAAGGGTGTTTTTTATTTTTACTATTTTAAGCCACCGTATCCTATTATCTGTATTTTATATCAAAAAGGACGTCATTAAAAATGCCCCGATTCTCGAAGATTTTAAATTTATAGAAAAAGGTATTTGGTTTATATGATGTAAATACTTTACCGGAATTGTATCTGTAATTTATAGTTTCAATGATTTTTTTTCTGAATTCCTTCTATGGAGTCAGAGTACCTATAATAAGGATTCCAGACTGTCGATGCATACTCAAGGATCGGTCTTACGGTGGTGTTGTAAATAGTAATAACTCTAGTGTGGTGACGGAAATCTTTTGTTATACTTAACAAGAAACCCGGACAACGCCATGCACTAACTAAGCGTGTTTGGCGTTGTTTGGGTGTCTTGTTAAGAGTAACAAAAGATTTCGGATTGAGTCAATATGATGCGCAAACGACAGCCTACCGCAAACGACAGGCTACCGTAATTACGGTTTTAACCCCAGGGATCAACATTCCATTCAGCAACAAATTCATGTAAAGCGGTGACAACTGACGAGAAGAAAGTATATGTTTACACTTGGCTATATTCAATTTAAGTTTGTTAACCCTGCAGTACCTGGAAAACCTGCACAAGTCATCGTCGATTAAAGTGTAATCATCAGAGCAGACCACTGAATAGTAAAGCTTCAAATCTCCCCATATGGGCTATAGATATTTAACATTCTTAAAGTAATTGCCAATATCGTAAAGAAATACAGTAAATAAAAGGGGGGCCACGTGAGATCACTGAGGTACTCCAGAGGTAACATTTTGAACGGATGATTTGCAGTTGTTTATGGCAACATATTGGGTCCTATCCGTGATGTACGAACCGATAAGTTTCAGCAATCGCCCATGCACATACCGATCAGCGAAGCCGGTGGGGTCAAAATTCTCTTTATTTGATTTTCTTTGTAGTCCCTACAATATCTAACTTTTCACGTACCTTTAGCAACGTTCTTTGATCGTGGTATGTACTCTGCATACGTTCTTCTCTTAGATTCATGTATTTCCTGCTTTTGATATTTACAGAGTATTTGTTCTAGATATATCCTATTATTTTTTGTTACCGTTCTATTCCAAATAACATTTTGATATGGTCCGTCAATCAGGCGAGGTGCAATGTGTTACTTATTTCTGTTGTCTTTTGTGTTGCGTGTCTTTTGATTACAGTAGTAATTGTTCTTTTAAAAATTTGTGCAGCTCATGCTCACGTCTTCTATACTCAGTATAACGTCTTACCAGTTTTCATAATCTAGATCGTTTCTTATATACATTCAAGTATATTCTCTGACAATACCCTCCATTTTATTTGAAAATCTCTTTGCTTCTAAACTACTCGCAGAAGCAGGAAAGCTTACTCTCTGAGATGTGTTGTCAGACAGCAGAAGTACTGTTACTTCATCTTGGTGTTGATTGAAATTTAAGAAAATGTTATAAAGATTTACGTGTGCGCTATAAATCCTCGTGGGTGTATTGATACATTGCCGTAATTTATACGATTTAAATGTATCTTTGAATCTACTTGAATTTCTCGTAGCAAGATTTATATTAACATCGGTATTTATTAATACTTTCCATTTAACAGTACCATTTTATTGTATTGTTGGAAATCCAACAAAATGTTCCTGATGGGGATCTATAAATGTTTACAGTGACTACTTCTATTTGAACCATCATAACCGAGCTGTACTCAATAGACCTTTTTCAATTTACAACAGTTGTCATCCCTGTTTATCAAACATACAGATGCCAGTAGATAAATAGAATACACAAAATGGAATACATAACAATGCACCGCTGTTAGATAACAGATTTTGGCACGATAGACAAAGACACACCTCACATAGCGAGTGGAGCATCTTTTAGTAAATTAAATAGCATGTGCTTATCTTATTTTCATGAGACAGCTCTATTACCGATTCAATGATTATTTGTTTTAGGTTGATGTTAGACTCTTTGTAGGCGATACCCGTCGCCAGAAGAACGTACCATCCCCGATATCAGTGTAATAACCAGAGTACCTACATTTTATACAATTGTGTACACGCGTATAGTCAATTGGCGGAGAGCTTCCTTCGACTGACAGCAAAGTGCATAAAACGTAGACTCTCTGGTAATAACGTAAAAGTTTTAGACATAAATGAAATCAACATACTTTTAACACAAGTTGCCGCACTTACCTTCCCTTTTGGTAATGTTAAATTTCGTAATTACTCATTGCTGTTACAAACTCTTATATATGACCATTACGTAATACAATAATGTTCTAAATATCTACATATTATATGTATACTTGGATAAGTAAGTCATGGTCTAAATCTAGACATGAATTTGTTTGAAAATAGAGTAACATTGAAAATGCACGCGCTTTAATATCCAAAGTGACACATTAAATTCAATGTGTAACAGTACAACAAATTTGTGAATTATTTTTATTAAACTAGCCTGTCCTGGATTAGGCGTTTTGGTTGTCCCTTACGCGGACGAGTAATTATTAAAAGCAAGTGAGGATTATTTGATCCAAGTAATTCTTTCTCTTATATACAGGCTGTTTACGGTCTTGTGATTTTATTTTCAAGGGGTGATTAAACATCATAAAATAAGGTCATTAATTTAAAATAATCATAATAAAGTTGCATAATAAGAGATATTAATGTTAAAAAAATTGTTTTCTTTAATTTTTTTATTTTAAGTGGTGATTAAGCATATTAATTAACAAAATTCTTTTATGTTTTTCATGGAATCCACTTCACATTAGTTGTTCAAAGTTATGGCCGTGTTGTTGAACGTAGTCTCGCTCGACGTATCCATGAAACCATGAAAAGTTGCATTACAACGGCTGGCCGATATATTGGAGCAGCCACCCGTTGTAATGGAACGGTTATCTGTTGGGGCAGTACAGATAATAAAATCCAAGATGGCGGAAAAAGTAGTTTTTTGGGCCCAGTCTATTTCTTGTGGGGAAATTGCGCTCGGATCCCTATAGCCCTACTACTAATATACTGCCACGATCTTTTACAGCATCTTGTGGTGATGCCAAAGTTCATTGTTATCGTATTAGGTTCGTGTGCCAGGGACGCTGTCACTATCAAATGGTTTATCATCACTGTTCATTAAATACGCGCGGGATTGCCACCTATACGATTGGTATTTGAATTTAATATCAGAGTTTCCATTAATACCCGAGACTCAATCGGTAAAGAAGGCCTCCCTTTTTGTAGGGAGCCACGAAGTCCAGCCAGCGACAATTAATGGACATAAAAAATGTTACTAAATCAAAGAATACTTTGTTGTTTTTATATTTTGTAAATTAACATTAAAAAATTACACATCACATCCGAAGATTTTGGTGTAATTTCATACACTACATCGCGGGTCCATCGGACGAAGAACGCCGCGCCAGTGGAATTAACCGAGCTCAAGTTACCACCATAGAGTCCTGAGGGTGACCAGGAAAGCCGTATGCTGCTAGTATAGTTTAGAAACCGTCGACATACCAGTTACGTCGCGGTACAGTACATAATAATAGATTGGCGTGATAATGATGACAGGGATATTTGAGATGCTAACTGGAGCAACGAATTAAATAAGAATAAACAAATTGAAAAGTCAGCAACGAGTGACGAGTATGCAGGACGACAAAAGTGGGTGGTACACGTCATACACACATACACAGGTTATTAGATAAGGTATTTGATAAATTAATTCATTACATAAAATTATTATTATTGTTCGTATTATTGTTATAGTAACATTGCTAAATTATATTTGCAATCATATCTTCAGGTTTTTGGATATTATTCAAATAGGTTACAATTTCTTGATTAAGTCATTATAATTAAATTAGCAAGTGTCAGTTAATTGTCATTCCGAAGTTGTCGAACTTATGTCAGCTTGACATAAATAAAAAGAGTCCTACTTTATTAAATTTATAATTTTTAAAATTCATTAAAACTTAATTTATCGATTTTGTAACATTGCAGTACATTATCTGAGGTGAACACAAAGATGTTTTACATAAGCGAACTTGTTTGAAAGATTTATTTCTCTTGGAAATAGTGAGCACTTTTCTGAGTAGTGCAATGGTCTCAACCTGGCGGACTTGAAGCAATTAGACACGGCCCCCTAATACATTTGGATTATGTATTTGCAGCGAGAGCTGGTGCTGACGTTTTGGATGGGCAGTGACTAAGATAATACCGATTCGTGCGGCGTTGTGCTGCACTACTATTTTAGCTGCCGCCCATCCAAAACATCATCACCAGCCGCCGCTGTGTAGCTGTTTTAAATACGGTGCTTGTAGTTTAAAAAAAAATGTGGTCCGTTAGTTGCTTTCAGCTTGTACCTCAATGTATACAAATATAATTTTTTTTATTTACAATGCGGATTTCAATGCATTATCGCCTGAGGGTTACCAATTCGAACCGTTAGAGAAACAAAAGTCTCTGTGGAAGTGTTGAACTTTCACCAAAAAAATGAAATCAATAAACCGTGTTTATTACATTACTTTTATCAACATAATGAAAAAAATTATTATATTAACAAATAAATTTGTTATAGTAATAAATTGGCTTGCCACTTTTAAAACCTTACTAAAGGCGTTTATCAATACAATAAATTGTCTACAACCGGTTTTAAGGGCTTCGTCATATTACTGAAGGATGTCTTTCAGGTTAATTGCCACAATAACATATTGTAAAGTTTTCGTGTAATGTGAGTTTTTCGATAAGTGTAATAATAAATAGCAGATATGAAAATTGATGAATTTATATATCAATATTATATACATATGTACGTAATATCATAAACCCTATTCACGTTAGGTAGGGTTCACAATGGCCGTAAGCTACACTAAGATAACGTACCACTAACAAAGTCGATTGGGAATGATATTGTATCGATTACCTCATGTCTCTGTCTATTCACCATATCCTATGATAGATTGATCATGTATGACATATGTCCTCAATCAGTCATTGAATCATATCGATAAAGATTTAGCTTAATGTTATAGCAAAACGTTAAGAAGGAGTGAGAGGTTTTCGTATGCTGTTCTTTGTTAAGTATGTTCCTACAAAGCATAACAAACTGTCAAATAAAGTAGGAGTCATCTATATTTAAAAAAGAATTCCTCGTCATGCTGTTTTAACCCCAAAACTAATCTTTTAAATTCGCTATTCTTTTCCCTAGTATAGTTAGTATTGTAAGGTCTCGCCCACCAACGTCTCCTTTGCGTTCAATTTTATTATTGTTTTATTTACCTCTATGAAGCAACAACGGTTACAACAAATAGTTTCCACCTCTATTATTTTCACGACGTCTTTACCACTTTTAACTTTTACCCTAACCTAGTTCCTCACCTGTCAATTACTATCACCAATGATCTCCATTTTCACGGATTGATCGAAAACAACAACAGCGGCAGGAGCAGCAATTACCACTCCCGAAATAAAACTTTACGCCTTGCCTACTTTGGGTGGAGTTTTGCAAAGTGTCAGTGAGATTCAGGGAAAGGGCATTAGGGGAGAGCACATTGCGCTTTACAGCAATAACCAAACTGCCCTGAAGACTCTCAACAACTAGAGGATCACTTCTGGCCTAGTGCTACAATGGCACAACACCTTGGAGGTGATCGCTGCTTATAATGCTGTATCACTTGTGTGAGTGAAAAGGCTCAAATTAAATCAAGATAATGAGACTGCCAACGAGTTGGAGAGTCGGTTATCGGGCTCTCCTTTTGTGGGACTAGAACCTGGCTTAGATCTGGCGCCGGCTATACTCAATGACCTAATAAAACAACGGACTACCATTCTGCATGAAATCAGATGGGAGTCTGCAACTACATGCTGCCAGGTACGTAAAGCTATCCCCAGGCCATCATCTAGGACGGCAAAATATTGCCTGCTTCTTTCTCGCGGCAACCTTCGCCAGGTCGTATGGCTATTAACTGAGCACTGCAAACTAAATAACCACATACAGCCCCTCTGACGTGCATATTGCTTTGAAGACGAGACGCCGGAGAACACTTTGTGAGACTGTCCGGTGCTCGTTCAAATGAGAGGCTCTATTTTGGAAGAGTGCCGGCCCAAAATGGGCGAATCGGTGGCGTCTCAACTGCTGCACTGCTCGAGCTCATACACAGGTGGGTAGGCACAGGTAGGTGGTGGAAGAGCGATGCCAATATGGGTGCTTTTGTCACCCTTCCTCTCCATAGGTTCCAAAATGCAGAGGCTGTAGTGTTGTCTCGGATTACGACAGAATATTCATGCTCCAAACATCCGCTGTGTTCTTGAGTCGTTCGTAAACCAGCAGGTGTCTGCTTGCGCCAGCTTGGTTTAGTTATATATCCACTCCTCTCTGGTTGAAAAGGCGGTAATGAAGCAAGTGTTCATCATTGGTCGTGCGTACTTCATATCAGTTGGCATTCCCAGCATGTCGTCGGAAATAATCGTATCTAGCAGTTTCTTTGTCATGAACACATGAGCACCGGGCGATTGATTCGCAATGTGCCAAAGGCGAAATGTGATTAATCTAGCCTCCTCTTTCAGTACACTGTACAGGAGCGGAAGTTCCAGAAGGCTTTCTAACGCCAGACTTGGTGAAAGGTATTGTTGTCGTGATTGCCTTGCTCACCATCCTTTGTATGGATGTAAGCTTTGCTATGACCATAGCTTGTTGCGTTTTCCGTCACCGGGGTATTGTCCCATGGGCAATGGCTGACGTATTACCGTTGGGGATTGCCCCCAACATTTCCCAGATACCCTGCGACAAGACCATAGGTACATAGCTGCCTTTTGGGATACCATATATAGTTGCGGATTCCACGTCAATGTCTTAGACGCTTAGATATTTTATATTTTCCATTGCAAATTCTAGTTTCATGCCAGGAATAGTGGGTGGTATTATTTTTTCTACTTTCCTCTTTCTGGTGCACGGTACTATCACAATTTTGTGTGCGTTGATGAAAAGGCTCTCCTTGCATCTCTAGCGGCATCTACTAGCTCTGCCGCTTAGTCAGAACTTTTAGTCATTTGAGAAGAAGAAAAACGCACATCTAAGATAAACCGTTCTAGAACGGTTCAAACGGGAAATTGAAACTTCAAAAATTAAACGCACACAGGCGACTCAACTTCCTGGGTATAAACGTTAATCATGATTAGATTATGCTACGTGACAATATTTCGTAGACTAAATAATTCTAACCTAAAACATATGTTTATTTTCGCGGAGTTGTTTTTCGTGGAAATCAATTTGTAAAAATTTGCGGTTTATGCTCTTTGACAAGGAAGACTTACAATTGAAAACCTGTAGCCGTACAAGCTGATGTTGATCTTGATTACTTATTTTATGTAGTTCATGGTTGCGTTGAAATAGTTCGCAGCCATTAAATCAACTGTAATCACAACTATCAATAAATTGTCTTTCAAACTGAAATTGTGGTTGTTTTATATTTTCATTGTGATTGAGTTTCAACAAGTGTCTCCCGATTCTATTAAATAAATTAATGGCTAAACAGTCAAAACCTCATTCAATACTCGTAACACGCAAACAGTTATACTTATGTTTAATTAACAACAAAAGTTACTAGTTATATTGTGCATTGGTAGGTATTTTCTTTTCTTTAGTATCTGGCGGGCACAAATTAAACCTAGCAATTAAATATCTTTCTATGTCAAGTACAAAACTGTACTGCGGGTATTGGTAATGGGATTTATTGTTGTTCGGAGAATTTACAGTTGCTTAAATGTTATAGGTAGTAAAAGTGTTACATATATCTTCGGGGTATTTACACTAAATTGGGTGAAAGAGTCCTACACCTAATTAGAACTTAAATAATAAAAATATCCGTGGAAGTATTAGTAATTAGCATCATGTTTGAAATGTTTACCTAGCTTTTAAGACATCTTTGGTTAAGTTTATTGACCAAACATGTGGCGACAAACACATTCGTCAGTGCGTTGTGAATAATTGCGTGTTTTAATATTTTTGTTTTTATTGCCATCTATTCTATTTTTCCCGTACAGAAAAATTGGGGGATAAGCAAAGGCGGTGGCGTGGAAAACAGACGACATAGTTTGTACAAACAAAACAATGTAGTTAAAAGCAGAGTAATACATAAAGTTTTGTGTATAGGTAATTGATAATGTTCTAATTTTTATAAGAACAAAATTCTAAAATAAATTAAAGACAAGAGAAGAGTTTCTAATTCAAAACAAACTGTAATTTATAATAATTTGCATTGGCGTTTAATATTAATTACTATGAACACACATGCTGTTTATCGCTGGCAAGACAGTCAATCATAATTATCAAACTCAAACTTACAGGAATTCTTATTGACGTATTAATAATTGATTGATTATTCTACGTTTAGTTAACCATACCTAATTTATTGTAGCCACTATTTAAGCGTTGAACCAAAAACGGAAATCAAAAATTATAATCAAACGTAGAATACCAGTTTTTGTACGCATTAGCTTAGGTTTTGAATTTCGTCAATTCAAAAACGAACTAAAAAAAAAACGTGCATTGACGTCATTACCGATTTAGTTTTGCAAAAACGTTTCTTGGTATATAGTACCATGCATAACGGCACCTTTATGTAAAAGTATTTCACACATAGTTTTTTTATTATTCGTTACCTGCCAGTATTGTGTACACCTGCTAAATACCAATTCTTAAAACGTTCGTCCGCTATTAATTTGCGCAAATTACGAGTTAGTATTTGTTTTATTCACTACTTGTTAGTGACTCAGGAGATGGCACATGGATATGCATGTTCACAATTGCTTACTATGGTTAGGTAAATTTGAATCTTCCGGGAATTGTAATTATGGAAAAACATATTTCGAAATTACTTAAAAGGTAAACAGTACCTATTGTTAAATTACTACTAAATACTTTGTATGAGGAACATTGTGTGTCAGTGTTTCTGAGTACGCGGGCAAATTTACTCATGTTATTATTCCCCAATAATCTTCTTTTAATCTATGGAAATGAAAGTTCTCGAAATGGGTTAAAGTATCATTTAAATTACATATGCTTACATTGCATTACAATCTTTCGATTTTTGTCGTGTATCAATAATTTCATTGGATGTTTAATTATTTATATACGTCCAATCTCGCCGATCAAATGATTCTTCACTTCAAATTACGACAAATCACAGCCACAACCAACAAAATTTATTAAATCATAGAACGCGTAAGGGTAGCGACCGGGAGTGGTGAAAAGGGGGGTATAGGTAAATTGCTCCCCAAATCCCCAGGTCAATGTAATACTACAGGTATTTTGCACTCCGGCTTCTTCATTAGCTGACCAGTAAATTGGACTCTAAACATGAACTAAATAAAAACAAGAAATTTTCTATTATATTTTATTTCTATACATATAGTTAAATTTAACATAAAAATACAATTATAAAAATATTATTTATTACAAAATACATACAATAAGTATGGAAAATACATATAATACATATAAATCACGTAGTTGGGGGCTCTATGGGAAGATATAACTTTTAAGAAGGTATGTCTTTGGATCTCCCCGTTTCTTAGTTTTAATATCATACTGTTGATGAATTCTTTATGCTGCTTAACTTTGTTGTTATGTATTTATACAACTTTCTTGGGTTCGAGGGCCATTAACTGTTAAGTTTCTTGACATCGATATTATGATTATGTGTAAGATTACTCTGCACAATAAAATTTTTCGCACTGTAAGAACATTCTTTGCACACATCTCCAGTACACCTCATCAGTTTGCAACGCTTTACTTCTATGAAATTAAAAATTCTTCACTGGTTATAACCCTTTGCCGCGATGTTTTACAATCCATAATGATATGTGTGGAGTTTTAACAACAAACGAATATTTTTCTTCTGGAAGTCCCTTTTGTTGTTTCCTATATTCAGGAAGGTTACACTCTCACCTTAATTTTCATTGGTTAAACTGATCTACGGGATGGGTTCAATATCAACAATGCAAATTATATTTTAGTGTAGTAATGTTAGTACAATATTTATTACAGGATCACAAATGCTGCCCTTAAAGCCCTCCCCCATAAAGCAATCATGGCCCTTCTGAACATTATTAATGCTGCTTTATTAATACGTCATTTTCCAGAAACTTGAAACATGCAAATGTAATTGTAAAGAAAATTGATAACCCTAGCTTCCCGCAGAATTACCGTCCCATAAGTCCGCTTTTGTGTATCAAAAAGGTATTTGAACGTATCATCCATTCCAGATTGGAACTGGAAACGACAGACCGGAACCTTATCCAGCCGGAGCAACACGGTTTCCGTCATGGCCATTGTACCACCAATCAGCTGCACAGAATCACAGACCACATCACGACATCCTTCAATCGCCAAAGCACCACTGGGACGCCATTTTTGGATGTCGCTAAAACATTTGATAGAGTCTGCCACATGGGCCTTCTGTACAAGCAGCTTCGCTCTCAAATTACAAAGGCATTGGTAGTCATGTTATCGTCCTTTCTGAAAAACAGGACCTTCCACGTTCACTACAGAAGCCCGAAATCCAGGACAAGACACATCAGAACAGGAGTCCGCAAGGTTTAGTGTTAGCTCCGCTGTTGTTCAATATATATGTATGTAAACCATATGTCCACTATTCCTAGCACCTATTTGCCTTTATACGCGGACGATACTTTGGTCTTTTGTCGCTCTCATGCCACCTGGATGGCAGCCAGGAAGCTTGAGGAAGCGGCTGAAAGACTCGAGGAATGGTTCAGCAAGGCGAGAATCGAGATCAATCCTAACAAAAGCGTCGATATCCTATTTAAGAGAAATCACAATAGGGAGAATCCGCCTAATATTAGACTTTTCGGTATTGATATTTCTTGGAACCTGAAGACCAAATACCTTGGTATCACCTTGGATTCCAAGTTAATTTGGAGGCATCATCATGTTGCGTTCGATCGTTGAGCGACATAGTTGACTATGTCGCTCAACGATCGAACGCAACATTATGTCAGCTATATCCTTTTCTAAATAGAAAAAGTGAATTCAGCTTAAATATGAAGTTGCAACTTTTCAAAGTGGCGGTAAGAACTAGGCTCACATATGCTGTCCCAATTTGGGGTCATGCTTCAAAGACAAACCTCCAGAAAATTCAAAGTGAACAGAACAGATTCCTTAAAATAATTATTGACGCTCCCTGGTATGTCAGGAATTTAATTATCCATAGGGACCTAGAAATCCCCTGAATTTTATTATACATTAAAGAACTTGCCAGGAAATATTTTGCAACAGTTCCAGACCACGAAAACCCAACAATTGCCACATTACATATTCTAAACAGGGAAGTGAAACACCGAAAACCTCACTACATTTTATCCGCGGAATCAGGAAACTAAAGTCAATATCCAGAAAGCAGTGAGCCACAAGTATTCGATAAGAAATTGTGTGAGGGTTTTTCTGTTTCTTGGACTTTGCCAAATACGTCGAGCATCTTTACTTCTTTTCTATATTCAGCAGCAATCGATTCATTTATTTGTAAATTGTGCAATGTTTTGAAGTATTGTATCATAAAAAAGTAATCTCCATCTTTCCAGAGGTTCCGTTGGTGGACTATTCCAGGTGCTCCTTTCAATCCAATTAAAGGCTTCATCAATTTTCTTGACAACGGTTTGCCTCTATTTGGAGCAGTTTTGGACCACTTCATGTTATCTTTTTTGAGATGACGAGGTTCGGCTTCTTCTAGCTGTTGATTTTCTTTTTCCAAATTTTGTGACTGTACATCTTGCCCTTTTGTTTTTGATTTGACGTCAGAGATATCGTTATTTTTGGAGTGTTCCACACTCTCAGATTCTTCGTTACTATCAAAATCTTCCACACAGTTAGATTGCGATTCCTCTTCACTGTCAGAGCAATGGTCACTGTACAGTTCTTCGTCTTCTTCATAGATAGTAGTTTATGTTAACAGTCCACTTCTTTCTTGGAAATGAAGTAGTAATAAGTGAACACTATCAAATATAAATAATACTTTTTACAAATTTCGTATTATAGTAAAATTCGCATGTTTCACAAAAACATATAAGGTAAAAACACATTGTTTGTTTTTATAATTACTTAACGTTGTTAATATTTAGGAAAACTAGCTCAGTATGAAATCATAAACATATTTTTAGTTACTTTTAAATTCGTAAAATTTTATTGGAATTTTTACAACGTATTTACTAGAAACACTTTTGTAGCACAACATTTTTTGAAAATAAAGGAGTTACATTGACAATAGTTTTCTATTGTCGCGAATAAGTAAATATTTGATCTTCCAAAATGTTGAGGTGTTTTTGTTTCAATAAGGAAAATTTGGACAAACACAAGATAATTACAAACAAACGTGCTAAATATTGATTTAGTAGTATGAACATACTTCAAATGTGAAATGCAATATTTTTAATTTGAATAATTGGATTTACATATTAATCGTACACAGAAAATAAAATGTATGTTAGTTTACCACTTAATAAATACATAGGTTACTGTAATAATACCCAAAATATGTATTAACTTTTAAATGTAGCAAAAATTTTACCCGTTTGCGAGGGTTTGTAAGGGTTAACCGTAGCCAACTCTTAGTACATTTCACCCAGTTAAAGGTATTGAACAATGTTTTATGTAAATTGAAAATAATATTTGCAAAATTGTATTTCATTTTCAGATATTTACATGCAAAATGTGAATGCAAGTTGTTACATCACACCATTTCGGCGCATGCAAAAATGTTTCAAGCAGTGTTTGGTCTGTTTAGTGTTTACATTTTTAAGATGTTATAATTAACTAATTAGAGAGGCAAGTAACAAGCACTACATATTTAGAATGTAGTATAAATGAATCGGCAACTGAATTTACGAATATCGTCCTTTGGTTAGTGTTTAGCTGATTTGTAATAATATTATCCTCCACTCGCATTTTGTTTACAAAAACTCACTGAAGATGAAATAAGACAGACAGTTGCTTTTGTGCAAATTTCTACAATTTATTTCTCAACACATTTTTAAATTTTTTTGTGTAATATAAACAAAGTTATTTGTCCCTAACTGATGTGAAGCACATTAGTCTCTATGTAACAACACCATTTCTTACTTTATTTTGAAAAATTTGTTGTTTCGTGATATTATTCGTGTTGTAATACTACAACACAATGACGTTATTACAGATTCGATTTTTTTCTAATAGTTGTACTGAGAATTATGACACAATTAAGTAAACATCTCATTCGGCACTTGGTTGAGGATAAGATGTGCTCTCGAAACTTATGTACTAAATTTATTAGACAAAATTTGTGGTGTGCGGAATTCCCTATGCTGTGTATTAGTGATACCAGCGCACAGTGGTTGCAATTCTTCACGGATTAAAGAACTTCTGCGAAGGCTAGAAGAAGCGTGCTATGTTTTCTCCTAAAAAAACGAAAGATGGTGATTGTTTAAAGAAACAAGTAAATCTATGGCGCCAATTTGTTCGTTAGGGGGATTTCGTCGTACAAATTAAATTAATTACGGTGGTACTTAGTTCGAAGTTTCTGTCCAGAAGTTCTGGCTAACGACTACCGTCGCGGGGAGATGGTCGTGGTTGTAGGTGCTTCATCTAAATGGTACGAAAGCAGGGTGGCGCCACCTGCTCTCTAACAGTACTGCACTCGGGTTCATAAGCGAGGAAAAGAACCAGTTGTTATGGGGGAGTAAGGGGTAATTCTATGAAAATAAAAGATCAAGGCTAACAGTAAAATAATAGTGGTATATTGTCCGAAATTCGTCAAAGTCAATTTACAAAAGCGCCGGCTTTAGACACTTTAGGTATCTCCAACAATATGCCGGACTTATAATGGTAAAATATGCATAAATAAACAGAACAAATCGCCAATCGGTCTGTTGGATCGGCATATATGAAATAAAACAATAATTTTGTTGCTCGATTTACATGCAAAATATGACTAATGAACAAGTATTTCGCAATCTTGACACAAACATCAAAATGCATAAATAAATATGGGCTTAAGTAGGTGTATACACGTGGTTATATAAATAACTCAGAGAAAGCAATACCTAAAACTGCGTTAAGATGTACAAAATCCATCAGCGGACGTAAATATGCACTAATGTACCGCTATTTATGAACGCCAGATTAAAATACATACAGTAGGCAACAATTAGAATATCGGATATCCGAGGTTCATAACATAGATCATACATTAAGTTCTACTACTTTATCGGTCGCTTCGCTAGTATTGTGACAAGAGTACCATCTCTGAACTAACAGAAATAATTAATTAACTTTGACATTGAATTTACTTATGCAAAACTATTCGATTATGAACGTAAAACTACTAGAAACGTTAATTGAAAATGACGTTGAATGTACTTATGTTAAACTATACCGTTGTAACAGGTTAAAACTAAATTTCGTGACGTTAATCAAATAAAATTAGGTTAAATTTGTCGCTAACGGTCAAGTCTATATCTGATTTCTGCTCGGTGTAGGTGGCGTGGATATGGCGTCATAAATATGGGCGATAGCTTCCAGCAATATGTGTAAAATAACTAAATGGCAGATTAAATGCAGATCTTTCAGCAGCGAGGGGTGTCCTGGTTCTACAGCTACTGCAGCTTAAGCTTAGTTGTAAACAGGTAAAATGTGTTGCTACATTTAAAACTCATTTTTAGTGTCGAAAGTATACAAGTACCCAACATTTGTTTATTAATGATGCTACGACAACCTTATGTAAACAAATTTTGTCTGCTCTAGTAAAATTATCTTAATTGAATTGTATTTTTCAGAGATCAAGCTGTGGTTATGTCGACATATCTACATTCATGTGTGCGAGGTATGCATGTCCGGTTACTAAGGTACATTTGTGAATTGCAGACAGACTACTTTATTTATAGAAATCAAACATACACTAAGTAAAAGCGTAAACTGTTAGCTACTTTTCAACATAATCGCGGCCAATGTTAAGGCACTTATCCCAGCAAGGCACAAGCTTCTGTAAATTTGTAAAATACTGCCGTGCTTCATCTTGAACTTCGTCGTCGTCTTCAAACCTTTTACCCGATAAATGAGCTTTCAACGTCCCAAACAAATGAAAATCAGAAGAAGCCAAGTCTGGACCATGATGCGGATCTACAATAAATTTCTAAATGTGTTTCTGAAGCCAGGCTTTCGTCTGATTTGAGGGGTGCCGTCTTAAATTGTCATGCAACAACCTAATTCCTTTCTGCCGAATAGTTTTCTGTAGTTTTTCGAGAATTTGACAACAAATATCGCTGTTGATTGCCACTTTCGCTGGTAAAAACGCTATGAGCAAAATGCCTTGCATATCCCAGAAGACAGTTGCTATTGTTGCTACAGTTGCTAGTCTTTTTTGCAAACTGCTAAACTTTGAATTTTTTCGGTGTTGGTGAACTCGGATGCTTCCACGTCATCGAGTCCTTTTTTGATGGTGGTGTACCCACGTTTAGAAATCCGTTTTCCTAGCGATAGCGCATTAAAAGCTCTACATTCAGAAAACTACTTGCATTAATCCAACAAAAACGAATTGCCTGAAATAATATTATTGGATTAACTATATTTTTGTTTAATTATTAAAAGAAACGATTTTCAAATCAAATTTCTGATATTTACAACGTAATTTCTTAAATTATATAAAAAAAATTAAATAATTAGCAAAATGATTGTTATTTGGACTGTATCTTTATTTCTAAAAAAATATTTATTAAATTAACCTATAGAAAATAAATAAGAATATAAATAAAAAATTGATAAAAAATTGTAACGTGCTAATTTCATTCGACGTATTGTGTAAATAAAATAAATTATTGGTGCGGATTGGGAGTAGCAAGGCCATCTAGCGGTGGACAGATTAGACGCGACGGTCGATAGCGATCGGTTATCGGATATCGTCACAGAAATCGATAAATCAGAAAAATCCGGGGTTGGGCGTAGTAAGCGAGCGATTGGTCAAATTCGTTCTTTTTTAGTCTCGCAGTGTTTGAAGTCACATCTGTTATTGGATTTTGCGGAGCAATTGGGTTTTGGAAAATAATTATTGCGGAAATATTTGTGGGAAATCCGCCCTGAAATACAGAGATTATATCCAATAATAATATCACGTTCGATTGGGGAACGTTCACAATATTTTTGTGGATTAATAGACCCAACACGTGGAGCATAAACGAAGCTCTCACCACCCTGGTATTAATTGCTAATCCTTCCTTCTTCTTGTTTTTCATTTGTTGATGACACGTGGTGCAAAATGTGTTTTAGGGCTTCCTTTCTTACCTTTGTTATTTGTATGGCTTAATTTTGAGGATTACCATAACCAACCAACCAGCTAGTGGGACCCGGTCTGCCGAGTGAATAGTAGCCGAATTTTTCCACCAGGAACCGGTTCACTTGGATTGAGGCACGAACTAATCAAACAGGTCGGATTTATCCATTTATTTGTCAAACACACATCGTTGAATTTGTTTAAATATACATATATTTGGTTCTTTACTGGTAAACTACTTAACTTAAAATAAATAATTTAATGGCCTTCAGCCACATTGTACCCTGGTGTAAAGTTGAGTGGTATTTGTTTACGGTTTCAAGGGCTTCACCCGGACAAACCTGTCATTGCTAGCTTCAACTTAAATAACCTCGTAACTTTTTACTTGTTTTTTTATTACACTTATTAATTATATCAATACACATATCAGTTATACACCAAAGTTTGTCTTACTTAATGAATTTTGTAAGAAATATCTAACCCGGACGATATTCATCCCCGTTCTTGCGTACGTGGAATCTCGGGTTAAGAACAATTTTTAACGGAAGTAGCGCCAACTATTTAACTCAGCCGTCTCCACTAAGCTGCCCGCAGCAACCCCGAGTAGGGTGGATATCAAATAAGGGTTTCAACTGTACCTTTGCATTTATGGCGTCATTGGTTCTGGCTGCCGCTTGTGGCACGTCAGAAAATTATTGGGTCAAATAAAGAAATGTAACAAAGAGTTCTTTGTTGGTTCAACAAAAGAGCATCTTTGACTATATACAACAAAAATCCAGTTTTGGTGAAATTAACAATAGTATATTTCAAGTCAAGGGACGAAAGTGCCCTATTGTAGGCCGCGGGCAAATATTATAATTGTCCAAGGCCTGTATTAGCACTTTCCTCACGTGGTTTGAATACAATTTTTCCCCCAGCCAGTCCAATTTTAACAAATTTTGTCTAAAAACAAAAAAACACACCTGTGGGTGACATGATAGATAGTAACCTTAATCCGTCGAATATTTTTTGAAAACTGTCAACTTAGCCTGGGACTTGCCTGCGACTGTGATGAATGCAGTAATTTCATTGGTCAATATGATGGATGTACAGTTTTATCATAAAAATGCCACTTACTTTCCCCCCTAGGGCAGAAAAGTACAACTTTCCTCCCTGCTGGGAAAAAAAGAGTGTATTCTATTTTCTGAGTGTATTGCCGCAATGCAACGAATCATTTTGTGTTGGTCGGTCAACAGTTTTGGTACCCATTTCGCGCATACTTTTCGATAACCTAATTTAGATGCGATTTCACTAACAGAGCTTTCATGAATATCGGTGAGTAGAGAAATTTCCCGTATTTTCAACCGACGATCTTCTCGAATCAGCATATCGACCTTTAATTGATTCTCATCCGTTTGCGCTGTTGATGGTTTTCTTCGCACGCCTTCGGGATCATCGTTCAGAGCTGTGCGTCTACTTATGAAGCAGGAACATAAATCAGAAGGACGCAGAACAAACGAATAGTGAAATAAATATTTGGGGTATTTTTCCGCTAATTCAAATTCTTCTACGCGAGAAAGGTGGACAGGTGAGAAAAATGGTGGACATTGAACAGTTTATGCAATAGCGTATTTTTTTATTTTGTGCAATAAATTCATAGCCTACTTATGTAATTTGTGTTTTTGTTATTATATGATGTTATTTATTGCCTAAAGAGAAGAAAGAAAAGGGACACTGTTTTCAGAATTGAAAACCCTATCCAAATGTATAGAAAAATACAGGGTGTTCAGTTAAAAAAAAAACTGTCATTGGCTCCTCTTATATTTTTGAAACTACGGCTATCTATCTTACCTTGGATTGAAATATTGCACAAAATATTGCAGCAGATTTTGTTTTTGAATTTATTAAAATCAACCAGCCTGTATATTTGTTTTAAGTGCATTGTATAGTTCTATATTTATATTATTATGCAAGGGCTTACAACAACTTTAATAATAAATTATTACCGCCTGTGTTAACTCCAAATACTGTCTAATCATTTCAATTAAATGTTCTAAATAAATTAGGCTAATATATCCTAATAAATAAATAAATACGAAGTTGTATCCCAGTTTTATTTCTTACTTCCAAGAAACATTATACCTTCTAGCAAATACGCAGCTAAATTTAAATGTAGTTACATACTTACATTCCAAACTAAACTGACTGAAGAACTGAATGCCATGTGGCACTATTATAGGCAGATTAATAATCCATTTTGGTGATATGTCATGAACATGAACAGTCAGATGCTCCGATTGAGCCGCACCAAATTACTTGCTTTAGGACTATTTGAAGCAATTAGTTTATTTTAAGTTAAAAGACATTTTAAAACCATTAACATGACGGTTAAATAGTATTGCAATCACTAACTCAACATACGGGTAAAGAAAATTGCTAAAGTAAAAGAATATGTACATATAACGATTTTTGGTTTTACGACTTAAAAAGATAATCCGATAATATTTGTCGCAAGAACTGCCGCCGTTATTTTCGTCGGTATTTTCATTTCTTTTGTGAAGATGGGATGTTATTGACAAATGTATATTATCTAAATTGTTATGTCAATAGACAGGTTATTAAGTCGTAAAACCGAAAATCGTTATGTCTCTGAACAAGCAATACACATAATAATTATACTCTTACAATTCAAATGCAATTTTGCATGCAAGGTGGACTACGAATTGCAAATTTTCAGCGGCGCGGCGGCTGATGCTGACGTTACGGATGGGCACTACGTGGGTACTATTTCCTAGGATACATTAATTTTGCCCAAGTGCCGACCAATCACAGAAGGGGGACGTAACAGTGTTATGCCGTCAAAATCAAATTGATTAAATCGTGTACATATTAGCATTAATTAAGGGAATTTCCATACAATTCCATTTCTAATGATAACAGCTAATATATACGGTATAATTTATTTATCATTAATAAAGTAAAGTATATTTATTTACTATGATGGACTGTTGTTTTACATATAGGTAAAAAAGACTAAGGTGTGGTACAAGTCGATTTATTCTAATTTTTCTTTTTTAAACACGATTATTTGTTTATAATTAAATCATCAACAGTGTTTAAAAAACAATATAAGACAAATAGATATTTAGATATAACAAAACACAACAAAAATACACAATAATATTTTTCTTTACAAAACATTTAATTACAATTTCTACAATCACACATATATCAGAAACATAAAACAAAGCTTATAAATAATGTAGCATGAAACTTAAACATACACAAATAATTGTCTAAGAAAGCAGACAATTATTTGTGTAGTTTAAGTTCCATGCTACATTATCTATAAGCTTTGTTTGGTGTTATTTTTTATTAGGATAATACAATTCTTTTTAAATTTTTCGTTTTCTACATCTATCAATATTCCTTAATTAATCCATAATTCCATAATTAATTAATTTTCTCATGTAAATAACTTTCTTCAAAATTTTGACTGAAATTTCGACTGCCTTTATTCGCTCAATATAATGACTCAATTCTCCATGGTAATTTGTTCGACTAGTAGTAGGTTCTTCAACATGCAAGACATCTAGATTATTGTCTTCCACATTATCTGGAACAGAATCGCTTCTCTGTTCCAACAAAGCAACAGCATGAATATGTTTACACAGAGCTGTTCTAATAGTATAATCTGGACATTCACACTGATACTTATGGTTACAAACTTTACATTTATTACAATATCCCCCGCTACATTTATTATCGCATAATTCATTATATGATACCTACCTAACAGGACTTTACCTTGAACCAACCAACCAAAATCTGAAAATTGCACCATACCTTCCATATCATATTCTGCTTTTTGATGTGTCTCTGTAATCATCTTATGTTTTTAGCTATTTGCGTTTGGTCTTCCTGTATTTATAATACGTTTCCACATCTTATCATTAACGAGTTCTTCAAATAATTCCAATAATTTTTCAAGTTAAAAAGTTTTTTTTAAACAAGTTATCTACCGAATAATTTGCTGTCCACGTATTTTGTTGTATTTTAACACTTCATGCAAACTTTCAATGGTCATATTACTATTTATTCCAGCACGTAATCTGTAGCAGTGACCCCATATCATTATCCTTTCATCAGTCTGGAAATAATATCTAAAATAATTTTTTGTTTGTGTTTTTCATCACATTGTCTAATATATACTCAGTTCTGTAAGTAAGTTAAAAATTCTGTTTCACCTTGTTCTTCTAAACGATTAAAATAATCCTCTTCCAATGTTGTGAACCTTGCTACACTGGTCTCCTTCGAGATACTTCTCATATTCCTCTTCATTTCTTGTCTATTTTCAAGATTTTTCATTTTGGATCGTCCTTGTATATTCCAATTCTTAATGATATGCTACGTGCAAAGTAAATGTCTAGGTTTCTCTTCTGTTGTCATTACCTGCAACCAAGCATTGTAGTATTTAGGGTCATCTTCAGTCATTATATACTCTGTCTGGATATTATGTTCTCGCATCTTGAAGTACCTTATCATTTGTTACTCCTGCAGTCAATTGTCCAACAATATTTTCTCGTTCCACCTTTGATAACTGTTTTGTTCGAAGTTCATCATTATGCCCTACATGGGTCGCAACAAATTTTACCATAACTAATCCTAATATAAAACACACATATTAGTATATTAAATATTTATGGAAGCAATTCAAAATAATTATTACCTTCAGACATTTCAACTATTATTCTAGAGGAACACACACATGAAATATGAATGCTACCCCCACATTTCATACTAGTCTTTTCACATGAACTAACAAATGCTACAATAATGACATAAGTGATATTAAAATTGTATATAAAAAAACCCTGTACCTCCAGAATTGCTTCGATTGCAATAGTAATATACAGTGCGGACGTAAATTGTGTCTCCCCCTCTTAACTATTGAAAATAATGAGATAGAGAAACGAGACGAAGACGAAGTGAAATTAGAGGCAACTTATGATATTTTGGTTATAGCGCGATGCACGTAAGATAGATGGCGTTGTTATCTTTAGAATTTTAAATGGAAAGTATGTTCATATAAAACCTCATTTCTAAGATATTTTTATTAAGTTTACGGCTATGTAGACAGTTTTACCATTGTCTATGTTTCTACGGACATATACTCAATAAAAGATAAATGTACTTTACCTTTCTGATAACCCCCTTATTTATGTAATGGTGTATGTTTCCTAGGAAACGTATTTTATAATTTAATAGAAACGTCAAAATATCAATAATAATTTATGCCGATTTATTTCTGACAGTACACCTGACATAGCGAAAATCATTATTGCCACAACGTTTTCTGCCAAAGGACGAGAGCATACCATTGTAATAATCAAATTAAATATTCCTAATACTGTCAGAAATAAATCGGTATAAATATTTTGACGTTTCAGTACTATCACAGCTAAGGCCCAATCGTAACGTCAGCACCAGCAACCGCTGCAAATGTGTTACATATTTTGCAAAAAAATATTTCTTCCGATAAGCACTTCTTGACCAAATATTACAACGTGATATTCGAGTAACGGTTTCTTATGGAGTACTTACAGAAGGTTTTCAAAAAATACTGCTCCCCTGTAGTTTCATTACACTTCTCTTGCTTAAATCTTCATTGAAATTTTCGGAATCGGTTTCGTGATGGCTCATGCCGTGGTTTTCTTTAACCTCGCTCTCTTCAAACGGCTCGAAACTATCATGAAAATTGGAATCTTCAGCAGTTTCTAGAAATACGATATCTTCAAGAGTATCTTATAAAAGAAATACTTACGATTATTGGCACGTGGGGTCCACCAAATATTTCTTGTCCGATGAAAACTTCAAACACAAAACTTTTTCATAATACAAACGTTACAAGTAAATATCATTTACTAAGATTACAGCATTATATTTTTGTGGTGGCAATAATCATGAGAGACGCGAGTGTGAACACAATAGGATTTCCATAAATAAAGCATCTGTGCCTTGCATATGCTGATTTTAACATGAAGTAATTGAGTTGAATTAATTGTTGTGACAGTAAACGAAGATAAGGTAAGATAAGATATAATAATAGGCGGTAGTGAAATGAGCGATGATGAGCGATGATGAATGGGCATTGAAGTATAATAAGTCAAAACAAAATATATGAATTCAAGCACTAAAGAATTTAAAGAAGACATTATAAAAATTCGCCTGATGAAGAAAGGGATATGATTTCGAGGAAGCCGCAGATTTCAAATATTTTGAAGTAACATTTTTAAACGGCTGAAAAGACAGACAGGAAATGCAAGCAATAATAATGGGATAAAACACATGCATACACGCTCTAAACCAAGTGTTTACCGGCAAAGTACGCCAAGAGCTTAAAGTTGTTTATATTGAAAGATTGGACAATAGATATAACTTTACTGGATGTGTGAAAGAGAAAATTGTTAGGACAATTTTTTGGTTGGAAGAAGGTTTATAAGTATTGTGAAATCTCAACGCTCAAAATGAATTGGGAATCATAACATGGATGACAGAGTGGCAAGAAGGATAACGGAATGCTGGGCGATGGAAAGAAAAGGAGGGTAAGACCAAGGGAGCGACGTATGACTGAGGTGGAGGATGGTATACGAATGAATATTAGTGATGATCAGCCATTAGTATTATTGCAAAATGAGTAGAGATTACGTTGAGTTAAAATAGAGTGCTTAATTTCGGTCTGCATTATTATTACTTGTGTGAGAAATAAAATACAAACGCGATATAAAATATACCTAACATAATATAATAAAAAACACTAGATTTGTTTCACGAATTTATTCGATTACTCTGACATATGTTTCAGTAAGTTATGCCGTTTTCAAAGAGTTGGGAACTGAGTGAAGTTTGATTTTTCGTGTATTTATGCCTTATTACTAATATCAGGTAGCTTTTATTGAGTTATAACGTTAGTTTGGCAACTATGTCTATTACACTGGTTAACAAGATTTTTGTCCCAAGCACAAAAATGCCTGATTCCCATATACTTTTGCATGCTGAAAATCAATTATGTTTTCATAATTTCTCCATCGCCCTTAGTTTTTATGTTCCAGGATATTCGCTTATCCACCTGAAATATGCATGCATAGATATGTAGTACAAGAGATCATGTTTTGACGTTATTTCAGTTGTCGGCTAGAGCTCGGAACTGATCAGGAAGCATAATGGTTAATGCTTGAACATGTTTTGACGTGTTAAGACCTGTATTTCTTATTCCTAGATAGTATCTCTTGTTATTTCAGTTGTCGGCTACAGCTCGGGGAATGAACATATATGCTGACGTTGTTAACGTCTTAAAGAGTGTTGCGTTGAGATGCGTTCAAGCTATTGTAGTGAAACCGCGAAATTTGATCACTTGTAAAAATGCCAAGGAAATGTGTAAGCCACCCGAACTCTTTTTGCTACATCTGGGGCGAATTGACATTTAAATATCAAAAACGGTTTTTCACACCTCTCCTTAAAAAATGCTATGAGCAGTATATCAAGTGTATAGTAGGTGATGAAGACAAAAGCTGGTTTTACCCATATTTGCTGTGTTACGTGTGTCAGACATCTTACAGCGTGGGCAAAAGGTAAACGACATATGCCTTTTGCTATTTCTATGATTTTGGGGGAACCATGAGATCATATTACCGATTGCTATCACCTAAGGCAATGACAATAGCCACCTATGTAGTACGTATGTACATCTAAAATGCGTAGCAAGCTTCAACTTGATCGGTGCGACGTAAGCGGTGTGTCGCGCCAACGTTTTTAGTAACCGGACATCCCTCGTATAATGTTTCACCAAGAACCTACTGCCACATCCATCAATACTATAATATACTAACTTATAATGTAATTGGTAAGCAACTATTAAGGATTCTTGTAATAAACAAAGTAAAACAACAGGAGCGTCCTTAAAGTATTCAGTATTATTCAGTATTATTTGAAATCAAATAAAGCGTAATCGATTAAAAGCTGAAATATGTAGTGAATAATCGCTTTGAATGAATACCGTATCGGATAACTTAATCGCGATTGTGACAGTACGACTAGAGGCACTTGTGATGATGTTATAAATGAGCTGAATAAAACGGATTTAGAACAAGAGGTACGTAGCTATTTGGCCATGTGTGAGTACGTGGGTCCTGGATGGAAAACTTAGCGGTTCCTAACTTGAAGAATGCGCTTCTTGGCGGTGAAGGTAATACTACCTAACACGTACCACATGGTACTTATGAAAATAGAACTACATTGTCTTGTCCTGATCGAACGAACACCAACGATTTGTTTTGTCCTGAACAGACGAAGGGTAGGACTCGTCTGCCGTGTCCTAGTCGGACGGAAACTGCTGTGTCCTGAACGAGTCAAACAGAATTTTGTTGTGTTCAAGCGAGAAGGGACTGACGTTGTTTTGGGAACTTCCCTCCCGAAGAAGAGTTGCAAAATGACTTGGACTGGCTAAGGGTTCAACCAATCACAGACCAACAAATGTGCATTTAAAACACGCGAAATGAAAGCTTTAGTGTGTTTGAATCATGGATTAATTACGTATTAATAGGTCCAGGAAATTAGAAAAGAAATACGGGTTAAAATGATACCTGACACGAGAGATTAAGTACGATTTAGATATGGATCCTTGTCTGTCTACCTGATCAAGGGTGTTTGTTACGAGGGTCAGTTATACTGGTGACGTACTCGTATTGTCGGCATTTCCGAAAATTGAAGCAAAGCGGTTTATTAAAATATGAAAAACTAATATTTTGGGGAAGAGAATTGTTTTCCGTTATGAAGTGAGTGTAACAGTGTTTATCGATTACATTAGGATGAAAGATTGACGATGACAAAATTATTAAGTTCTAATAAAAGTTAGACATGAAAAATCATACTTCTCTTTTAATTTAACATATATCATGCTAGTGGGATAAGAACATCGATTGTTAACTTTTGCGGCGTCTTGTATGAAACGGGTAATGTTCACAATCAATTTCTAACCTTCAAATTTAGTTGTCTCTTAAATTATTACCGTTAAATACAATATAGGATAATAAGAATGCAGGTATAACTATATATCTACCCAATATAATTAAGTAACGGTGTGCAGCAATTTTATACATATATCTACCAATGTTAATTTTTGTTACTATCACCTTTCTAATACGTGTTACTTACATAGTTTCATGTCTGGATCGAGTTTTGACGCACGCATCGTCCGTATTAGTTTTTATGTTATTTTTTTCAATACGTGACGTCAAAAATATATACAACCCATGTATGTACCTACTATAGTTAGCGTGCCACGAAAAACTTAGCCCAGGGGCCTCAAGAAGAGGAAATCAGAACCTGAATCTTGATCGATGCTATTAAATAATTATCTGCACAGCAATAATTGACGGTTTCCCAAAAGTAATGTCTTTTTTACTTATATTATTATCCAATTATAACAGAGATTAAATGATACACTTTGAAGTCGGTAAAGTACATACATACGTACAAGGCGAAATTTTCGTAACTCATTGCTGGTAATGAAATATCTAGTCTGAATACATGCTAAAGATAGGTAATTACTATGAGGTAATGAACTCTATTGCAAAATCGTTGCGTGTGCGACGCTGTTGACCATATCCAAAATGCAACTTACGCGCACAATAATTATCTTTTAGTGCAAATCCATCTCTCTAAGGAATAGACCACACAATGAATGACCTTCCGATCTTTAGATCTATATATTAGATTTTTTCTGTAGAATTAGAATCCGAAGAAGTACCCAAGATCTAACATTCATAATTGGACAATCGAATGAAAAACTTAAAAACAAAAGCTGAGATATGCATATAAGCTTCGTAGACCTCTACTAGATGGCGACAAAGGAAGCGAGAAAAGAGATGAAGACTTTAAATTTGGGATACTGGAAGATGGGAGCACAGATGAGAGAATTAATTTTCGCAAACGACATGGCCATACTGACCAAAAATACAATATAGTATAGTGCACAAGCATTAAATAAAGTACTAAAGAAATAAACATGAAAAAGAAAATGTGAATTAAACTAAGATCATAATCATATCAAAGAAGAACAGAAACTTCGTAACATGTAATTGAACGACAAAGAAATACAGTGCAGGTGGAAAACTATAGGTGGCTAAAACTATAGGCGGCAGAACCGACTAAGCAGTTTCAAGGGATTCCTGCTCGGGCTATGGTGGGGGAAGGTAGTTGCATGTAGCGTCTCCTAGTTCCGTTGGTGATACCATTCCAACAGCCAACATGGTTTGGACCGGAGTATATCGGGGCTTTGCCGTGCGGACGTATTTTGAAAACAACCGATCTGTTATCTCAGCTCGAAGAGCTTTTCGGCGACGGTTCAACATTCGGCGCAGCAATGCCGTTCCTAATGTGAACACAATTGGGCCCTGGGTTCGTCGGTTGGAGGAAACTGGTACCACATTAAGAAGAGATACACATGGCCAACGCAGATCCACAGAAGACCAGAAAATGTACAGCGGGTGAGAGCAGCAGTTGAATGATCGCCAAGACGTTCTGCATGAAGGCATGCTGTTGCATTGGAGATGTCAGACCGCAGTTTGAGGAGGACTCTGCGTATCGATATAAAGTTCCACCCCTACAAAATAATGATGGTTCAAGAATTGATCCCAGTAGATTACGTCAATTGCCGAAATGTATGTGAGCAAATGCTTGCATAGATCCCTCCGGAGGTAGCTATCTTCGGTAGCGACGAGGCACATTTTCACCTTAGTAGGACGGTGAATAAACAAAATTTTCGCTACTGGGCTGAAAATAACCTCCAAATTATTCATGAAAACCCTTTACATCTCCTTAAAGTAACAGTATGGTGTGTCGTATCACAGTTTGAGGAGGAAGGCTTGGCCGTGACCGTGAATTCCGCACAATATGTTATAATGTTGCAAAATTTTCTGCAGCCTAGAATGGAAGAAATTGTTGAACAAGAGGAATTGGGGGACTTTTGGTTCCAACAGGATGGGGCTACAGCTCACACAGTCAGAAATTCGCTTAATGTTTTGAGAGAAATGTTTCCAGGACGTCTAGTCTCTTTGAGAGGTGACGCGGAGTGGCCTGCGTGGTCACCCGATCTGAGTATTGTATGACTTCTTTGTTTGATGATATTTAAAGGAAAAGGTGTTTAAACATCGCCCTCGTACCCTAGTAGAGCTAAGGGAGCGGATTATGGGGGAAGTGAACGCTATACCCCGTAATGTGTGTGAAGGGGTTTTTGCAAACTTCAGAGATCGTCTACAGCAATGCATTGCTACTAACGGGCGCCATCTTAAGGACATTATTTCCAAAACCAAGTAAAAATAAAATGGTATGTAACACTAACTTCTTGTTTCCAGGCTCCAGAAGGCTCCAGGCAGTTTTCCTAGTTTGGTACATGCGAAGGAGTGTGTTTCACCCAATCATGTGAAAACCGGAGAATTACTAAAACTTGATCGTAAAAGGATCAAAGTAATCACTTCTGTGTTTACAGGTCACTGCAAACT
>JARFOC010031180.1:0-61585 GCA_031763485.1 Osmoderma eremita
ATCATTTCAAAATTCCTATTGTACAAGAAGTTACAGTTTTTGATCGCAAACATGCTATTCTGGATCACTGTGCGCCGTTGTGGGGACCGCTTGGCCGAGTGCATCTTCAATTTTTCTTCTTCTTCGTATTATTATTGTCAATTAGTTCCAAATCTTCGTTCTATACGCGCCATACCAAACTACTCACTATTTCCAATATTAACTTAAGTAAATATAAAAGCAGTTTAACCAAATTGGGTTATAAGTAACCACATTACGAATAAAGCAGACACGGTTCCAAAGCTATTTTTCTGAAATTGTTATTATCTCATTTCTTGATAGCTTTGAAACTGGATAATTCATTCGTGTGAAGTATACTGAAGTTATCCTTTTAAATCAAACACTGTGTATATATTTTCGTTATATATTTGATATTTCAATACATATAAGATCGGAAAGGTAAGCAATTACATTGAATTCAAGCCTAAGTATTTAGGGCTTAGGCTGCACCCCTGCAAGTACCATTTCATAAAAGTATTTTGAAAAATATGGACGAGGAATGACATGTGTATGTATTATAGAATTGCACTGGTAGTAGTTTTGGAGTTAGCGCAGCGGTGATTAAAATATCAACTCTAGCTCTTGTTTACTAGCTACTGACTACTGCAGTTCAATTTGGCTAAACAGCAGATAATGAGAGAGGCCGATAAAGTGGCTAACATAGTTTAAAGTAATATTGTATGCCCTACACTTTTCCGAGACTTAAACTTAATGGATTTTTCATATAAGTTACAAATAAGGTGTAACTATAAGACACAATTCAAAATGAGGAAGAATTGCAAGCTTGTGTTGTTATAGAATTTCGTCAGATAAATGAACGTATGTATTTTGCAGAAAGTAATTAATTAGACATAAATAAATGTTCAGTTACAGAATTAACGACTTTTTGAGCATTTGAAATATTTTACTATAGTAAATAGTGACAGTTGTGTACAAATACTGTTATAATTACGCTTTCTATTTTGTTTTTTGAAACAGGTAGGTGTAAAACAAGAAAAATATACGAATTAATCTCATAACTTTTTTATTTCTACATATAAACCCAATGCAGTTTGTATATAAATATAACTAATGTTAACGGTACATAAAAATATCGAAGGCGTATTAATAGCAGAACGAGGTGAAATACTTGAAACATGGAGGGACTAGTAAATATTGGAAGGACTGTGGGGCAGCACAATAAACGCACTGTTCGAATTACTCCTTCCGCAGAAAGTATTGATTAATTCGGCATGACACCTGTTTCGGGAATACGTGGATTCCCATTATCAAGTCGAATAGCCGAATGAAATGAAATTCTGCTATGCACACTAAAAGAAATTCAAACTACTAGTTATGAGTACAAAACTGAACTGTATACATTGTATATAGATTTCAAACAAGCGTTATGTCATATAAATAAGAGGGAAATGAATAAAACAATGCTACAACTAAAGATCCCAAGAAAATTAATAAGATTGTCGAAAATGACTCTGGACAATACAATGAATAAAATATCATGAAATGGAGGCAAATTAAGGGAATTTGAATCAAGAAGAGGGTTCAGACAAGGAGATCCTCTATCAACGACACTCTTCAACCTGACATTAGAGATAATAACAAAGAATAGCGAAAAGCGAAAAGACCACGGGAAGGAAATTTGATCTGGAAATAAATCAAAATAAAACGAAATATGTATATGGTGATGGGAAACAGAAAGACCCTTGGGAGAGGGCAAAAAACAACAAAGAATATGTTTTCGAACGAGTAAGTAAATTTGTCTACTTGGGAGTTAATATTGAAGAAAATGGGCGTGAAGAACAAGCAATCCAGGCAAGAATTGCAAAAGGAAACCGGAAATAAGGAGACCCGAAGGGTCTCGTAAAATCAAAATATGTATTAAAGAAAACGGAAGAGCGAGTCTATAAAACAGTCATAAGACCTACCGCCACATGTGCCTGTGAGACGGGGGTCCTGAATAAGGTGGAAGAGGAGCAGATAAAAAGATGGGATAGAAAAATATGGAGGAGTAAGAACCGATGAAGGATGGAGAAGACGCTCAAATCTAGAAGTAGAAGAAGCATATGAAAGCCCCAATATCGTAGCGTTTGCCAAAGCCCAAAGAATACGGTGGCTGGGGCATGTCGAAAGACTAAGCAGAGATAGGTTACCAAAATTAGCTCTTATTAGAAATCCAATAGCGAAAAGAAGAAAGGGGAGACCAAGAGAGAGACGAATGAATAAAGTTCATGAAGATCTAGAAAAATGAAAATAGGAAATTGGAAGGAGATGGTAGGGAACAGACGAAAGTGGAGAAATGTAGTCCATAGAGCACTTCTAGAAAGTTTCTAATATTAGTATCTTATTTGCCCTAGGACTTCACGGCCTGTAGAGCAAATTATTACCTTAATGTTAACGGTTTCAAATTAAATTAATGTTTTCACACCACAATATTGTTTCACCATACTATGGTTTCATTAGGTGGATGATACTTAAATAATACTTCGTCACAATATATAATATTAGATATAGGAATTACAATCGTCAACGAATAAAGTCAGGAAAAAGAAATAGATAATGGGGTACAAGTTAAATATTTAAATTTAGTAGAGGGGAGTTCCTTTTGATTATTATATACGGACCCTAAACTACTGAATTTGTTTATTTCAAAACTCTTAAACAAATTAAGTTCTTGCTTTCTCCTAATATCTGTAAAATATCAAAATTAGTATTAAGCTTGTCATTAAATTAACTAA
Organism: Osmoderma eremita; assembly: GCA_031763485.1. NCBI lineage: Eukaryota > Metazoa > Arthropoda > Insecta > Coleoptera > Scarabaeidae > Osmoderma > Osmoderma eremita. The sequence goes on from JARFOC010031180.1 coordinate 2,775, forward strand.
TACTAATTTTGAAATTTCTATTAGGAAAAAAGCAACAAATTTAATCTGTTTAGGAGTTATTGTGTTACTTTGGGTATTTTGTTTGCGGATAAAATATTCCATAAATAATTTGCTTTTCAAATTTGAATTTGCGTATTTATGTTTTTCTTTAGCATTTTTTAGCATACTTGAATGACTCATACGTAATAATGTTCGGAAATCTGTTTCTATTCATGAGGAAACGTCCCACTACTGGAGAATTATGTAATAAACCCAATTGTTGCGCATACGTGTCCGCAAGGAATCGCCACAGCTTGCCGATTCGCGTGAAAAAATTCGGCGGCTTGACCTATCTTTCGCACCGGATGACTCGACCTTTCCATCATTTGGAGGTTAGGATAGGGCAGTTTCGCGAGTTTTTTTCGCACATATACACACATGCCGTAAACGTTCCTGGCGATCGGCCAGCACAGTTGCGTCATTACCATTGCAAATATAATAAACAGTTTTTTTCGCCGCTCTCGTAGTAAGCTTAGTGAGTGACCTTGAACGCGGACAATTTATTTATTATTCGCAATGTGCAGAATATTTGGAGATCGCACACGTGGTTAGTCGGTTCGCGTTGCGGTGGGTCGTGTAATTGACGCGTGGGCCGCAAGTTTGCCGTTTTTTTTCGCAAACGATGAGCCGTTAAGCTATCGTCGGCACATCCAGTTGGATGTGTTGCGGTTTTTTTTTAAATTTGCGAACCGTATTTATAGCTTAGAATGATTTATTACGTGCTGAACTTTTTTTTGTGATGTTTAATTTTGGAAAATGCGTTGATGGGATCTGCCAATTTAGAATTACTAATGCGGCAATTAATTTTCGGGTACGTCCATCTAGATAGCACTTTGTAAACTTTACGCCTTCGGATTTTTTATTGGGAATTTTGATGTATGTAATTAGAATAACTAAAATATGCGTAGTTTTTTGATTGTATTTCATACTGAAGTCAGTCAAAATTAATCCCATATGCTGACGATATCACCACCACCTGTAGCTCGATAAATGAATCCATTTTCAAACTACCCAACATTATTACACCAGTAAATGACTGGATGGTAACTAATAAGCTGGTAATAAATCTGGGCTAACCCTCGTTTCTCTGTTCTTCACGAGCACGTTGGGAATTTGAATATGTAGTTATGATGTTATGGAGTTATCTGGTTATGTAGCTATGTAGCCATGTAGCGATGCAGCCATGTAGCGATGTAGAAATGTAGCCGTGTAGTTATGTACATAGTTGATGTTTGGTCTTCGCGCGGAATCCAGTTGCTAGGTATTATAGTTGATCTTAGATTAAAGTGGACGCGCCAGGTGGAATATGCAATTTCCTAAATATGTACGTCATATAACTACGAAACTTTATTTTATTTTATTATTCAAATTCAAATACGATAGAAATTTTAATGTCAGTACAGTTTTGGAAAGGTTTAAGTTGATGTTATTAAATTGTCCGTTGTATATTGTAAAAAGGAGTTGTGTGGACTGGACGAAAAGCGATAGAAGAGCAGCGGGGAAGCCTATAGTGAGAAGACACGAGCTGTCAAGCAGGACGTCAATTTTGACATTACGAAAAAAAGATAAAGGAAATAAAAGTCAGTCAGGCGATATTACTTTACGCGACCGCTACTACCACTTCATTAAAAGTCGCAGTTGTTCGTGAGTCGGTGAGATAAAGAGTGCGAAGACCAGGAAGTATTCCACTGGTGCATCTAGGAAGCAATCAAGGGGGTTGGTTGTACGACCCCCTTCCCCCCCCCCCCCCGCCTTGATTGCTTCCAGTAAGAGTTAGAAGTCAAGCAGTTGTTCGTGAGTTGGTGAGATAAAGAGTGAGAAGACCAGGAAGTATTCCACTAGTACATCTAGGAAGCAATCTTGATTGTTTCGTCACCTCACAGAACACCATTAATAACAATATGATTAGTGGTGTTTTGTGAGGTGCATTTCTCCCAGAGTGCTACGTCTGACATTATTTTCCTTTGTGGTTTTCTGCTAAGGATGGCAACTTAGTTGCCGAAATCCGATATTCAGAGTTCTTTACTCAACAAGGTGGTAAGGGTAGTTCTTATTTATAAAAAAGCCTGTGTATATGAATGATTGTATAGTATTTCACTATGAGCATAAATTTAATTAAGCAATATAAATCACAGATATTTTACTGGGCAAGAAACCGATCGACTTGCATATTATTACAAATTTCAAAATAATTTAGAATATATTGGTCGCAAATTGTTTAATTATTTAAGTACCTTTGTATAATAAAAATTGCCGTTTTAATATCTCTACTTTTTTCGATGAACTATTTGGCACTTTATTTACAACGACAATGCTGAACTGCTAAACTGTTTAGCGTTACTACTGAAGATGGCCGAAATACGTATACAGTTTGTATATATTTATGCGGAGTGGTTTGTTTTCTAAGGTGTGCTAAGTATAATTGATCTGTCACGGTTCTTAAGAACTATAAATTATGTATACATAATACATAATCTATAGTTCTGTCAATTTGGTATATCCAACAACAGAGGTTTAGATGCAATAATACTTGAGTTAAGGAAACTTTGTCTATTTTTTTTCAAATTTCCTTTAAAATAGAAGAGAAGGCTAGAAAAGAAGTAATTTTAATTAAATGGAACCTAAATTATATTTGAGTAAATTGTCACCTTCCAAATACAAATGTTGACAATATCGTATCAAATTTGTTTTGTGTAGAAAAATAGAAATTACTTGTTTAAGGATGGACACAACAGATATTTGGGAAGAGAAAAATAATTAAAAAATATTTGGTTTTTATATTCAAACTGAAAATAACCATGAGAAACCAATACATTTTTTAATGAAAAATATATGATAAAAGTATATGTAATGTATATAATAAATAAGGTACAGATAAGTTCTGTTATGAAATTTAATTTGAACATTTTTTTTAACGTTGAAGCGAGATTTTGGCAGTTTCTGTCAATCCTTAATTTCATGTTCAATCGTAACAGCATTAAGGTCTGGTGGTTCGGTCTCTGCCTTCCCATAGGCAGTCATAATTTGGTAGTCATAATTGTAATAAGCACGCTTATTACAAGCGTGCTTTATGCTTTACGCAATAGAGATGTGTCGTTCCGGCCGAAGTCGCTACAAAAGAACGAATCCGAACATGGAACTAAACGGAACGAATCCAAAGATGGAACTAAAAGGAACGACTCCGCAGTTTGCACCGATATCGGTCCGACCGTGTCCGGACACGAATGTGTACCGTATACATTCTATACTCATACGTTATGCGGCATACGGCATTCACGATATGTGTCGGTCTGATCGGAGGCGGTGTAAAGGAACTAAACCGCACTTGAAGCCCACAGTCGCTGGTCGCTGCGTAATATTGACACTAGAAGCAGATATCGTTCTTTGCTTTCCAAGCTTGTTTATATTATTGACTGTAGACCGGCGCGTTTGTAAACTAACAATAAGATTTATACTGCCAATATGTATGTATATTAGTAAGTGAATATATGTAGGTGTTTTCCTTCAAATTAGAATCTCGTATTCATACCTACAATGACACTACTTATTGTTTAATTGTTACGACGATGCTCTTTTGTTTTATTTTAATGTTTCCTTTTTGTATAACTCACTGGCGGCTTCTGCTGCTTTACCATATTCATTCATATTTAATAATACTATTTTTATTTATCTGTTTATGATGTTGATTAATTGAATTTGTTTAGTTTAATTAACCTTGTATTTGATTTTTGAATTTTTCTTTAACACAGAATATTTAGATTTAGTTTTAAATAATTATTTATAGGCGCTCTCTCCTATCTAAATTTTAAATAAACAATTTTATACGAACTCCACAACATAAACATCGACACAGATGTATACATAAGCATATGACCAGAATCGTTTCTTGAAAGATACCGATACCGGTTCAGCAACACCTCACGCAGTTAAAATGTACGGTCCCGATCTAGCTCCATCTAGTTCCAAAAGAACGGCTCCAGCGGAGTCGTTCCTTTCATATACGGACCGAGAATGAACGAGTCCGCAAAAGGAACTATATTTCCCATCTCTATTATGCTACGCATTAGGTGATAGCAAATTGTGACTGACAAATACATGCATATAATCAACGGTTTTTATCAAACGAGTATACCAAAGGTAGAAGATTCCGAACGGAGTTATCGCTAAAAATAGTACGCGTACGTTATCGCGAAATGAACTGACCAAATTTTCTATTGTAAGCGAACTCACGTTGACCCAGATCGGAAACTTTTTCGAACGCGATATTAGATCTGTATACTTTTGTCGTTAGCGTAATTTTGGGAATACATTTGCTCCTAACCATGATAATACCTTTATTTTGTTTTTCGAGCAATAGTAATGAATAAAAAATTCATTATTATTGCTGGAGTGTGTTGTTACGTACAAGAAAATTTGGAACATATATATTGCATTACTCGAAATTAATACCATTATATAGAGTAGGAAATGCATACATGCATTTGCATATTGCATGTTGAGTTGGATAGTAGTTCTATTGGTTATATAATGTGGGCACAGCTCATTTGTTTATTTCTGTTTTTATTGAAGTTATGCAACACTAAAGTAATATTCATTAAGGTCAAGTTACGCATAAATTTACATCTGGCAATAAATATATGTACTTACATCGATACATCGACAATTTATATGAATATCTGTATATACTTACTGAGATGAAACTTCCAAATATTTATACATAAATTTACAATGGTACACTAAAAAAAATTTATTGCACAAAATAATATAGAATTAGAAATCAACGGGGATCCTCACATGGCAATCAAAAGTGTGTGTAACAAGACCAATAACATAAGAACAGATAATAAATATGCAGGGATGTTCTATGCACACAAAGGAATCAGATATTGATGAGTCCTAAGCCCGACTTTATTTATAATGGTCATGATGACATTTCAAGAAAGGTCACACAGCTGACAAGAGGCACACACATCTTAAGCAAATAACAACAAGGAATTCCTATATGCAGGCAACTTAGACCTATCGGGCCACAATTTGAAGGAATTAAAAAGATCCATAAAGACTTGGGAAGAAACATTAAAACGATACAGAACGGAGGTAAACAAAGAAATTTTCATAATCTGAAAAGAAGAAAATGAACTGGAACTAAACATTGACGGACGGAAGGCACAGATAGCAAATTACCTGAAATACCTGGGAGTAATTACAGATATCAAGGGACATCTAGAGAACGAAATAAATAACAGAATTGACACAACAAAACTCTTCCATATCTTAAAAATCGCATTTCTAAACAAAAGAGAAGACTCCAAATAGTCAAAAAAAGAAATAAGCCAGGCTTCAGATCAATACGGAAGTGAATCATGGGTGGTAATTAAAAGATTAAAATCGAGAGTAACAGCGATGAGAATAAGGATATTGAGGAAATAGCTATCAGGCAGGATAGATTACAAAATGACATGATCAGAGGAAGATTAAAAATGATATCCATAGCAATCAAGATCAAAGAACGGCGACTCCGCTGGTTCAGCCATCTTATGGGAATTTCAATAACCTGGCGTGAGCGGGGGGCTATTTTATTTAGAATAACTGTTAGTTTTACATTTCTTTATTTTTAATTGATGTAGCATTTCTAAATCATTTTTGAACATACAGTTGATGTATCATATAATCTTCTACCAAATACCAATATCAGAAAATTTTATTTCCAAATGAGTTTATCGCTATTTTCACTTACAAGGACACAATGGCCACGCCGATTTCGATGAAACTGCACAAGCTGAAAGAGTACCTTGGTATAAGAACCACACCATTTTCTTTTTCTGCCGAATCCTCGATTTTATTTAATTGCAGTGGCCAGTCAACAGCCCTTCAACTTGGCGAAGGTTGCTGCGAGGAAGAAGCACACAATATTTTGCCGTCCTGGACGATAGTCTGGGAATGGATTTACATGCCTGGCAGCATGCAGTTTCAGATTCCGATCTGTTTTCATGCAGAATGGTAGTCCGTTGTTTTATTAGGTCGTTGAGTGCCGCCGACGTTAGAGGCAGGGCAGGTTCCGGTCCAATGAACGGAGAACGCGATCCCCGACTCGCCAACCCGAGAGCAGCCATGTTGCCTGGGTTACCTTTGTGTCCTTTCACCCACACAAGTGATACGACATTATGTGCAGCAATCGTCTCCAAGGTGTTGTAGCATTGAAGCATTAAACCCGAAGCGATCCTGTAGCTGTTGAGGGCTTTTAGGGCAGCTTGGCTATCGCTGTAAACAGCAATATGTTCCCCCCTAATGCCCCTTACGTTAATCTCACTCGCATTCCCAAAATCTCCGCCTGAAAGACGGAGGTATGTCCTCTCAGAGCAAGGCTTAAGTTAATTTTTAGTTCCGGAGAGAAAATTCCTGCTCCAGTTTCTTTTGTGGTTTTCGATCCATCCGTGAAAATGGAAATCGTTGGTGGTAATGGTACGACGTGGGGCTCAATGTGGACACGGTATTGTTTGTGGAAAGCAAAGGGGCACGCAGTAGTAGCATCAAGGAGGGGCATCTTAGTGGCGCCCTCTCGAATGACGCTAACGTGGCCACACGCCCCTTCCACCGCGTCCAAAAGACCGCCACGCTGTACTGTTATATACAACTATATATATAAACAAATTAACGTGGAATTTAACAAAAAATATTTTAAAACTAAGACGATAACGATTGACAGCAATTGACGCTAATAAACAGATAGATAGGTACTTTGCCGGCGCCGACATATGTAAATAAGTTGCAACATAACAATCGGAAGTGAAGATAGCGCTAATCACAGCAACTAAGGATAGTAAGAGATAAAAGTTGCCATTATATCCCCTACTGCATACGGAGGTTGAGACGATCTATAGGATATATGTATAGGTCTTTGATATTTTTAAAATATTTTTCATGCTTTATAAATCTAATATTTTTCTAATGTTGGCGGTTTTCCTTTAAGGAACCGCATTTGTGCAAGTAGGCGAAATATCTTTTATACACGCTAATTTTCGTATAGGTATACTGCGTATCGTCCAGCTTCTGTTTTTGGGGCATTGTTCCTAAACTCAACATCTCAACTCAATCTCAATATCTTTTCTATAAGGACATTTGTTTTATTTCGCATACCGCTGATTTTGCACGAAAGGAATTTTAGGAATTTCCGATGGTATGATCTAAGTTTACGTATGGCCCCAAGCACATAAAGGATCCCAAATTAAAACAATCTACTTAATGCATAGACAAAGTATAATAAGGTTAATGTATTTAGAGACAAGAAGGATAATACCTGGAGCTTGTAATGTGTCGGAACATATATTGGCGGTGTGCGATTTAAAAGAAAGTGTGTAGTCTACTAGTGTACATCCAGATATCCAGAATTTATATGTTAGAGTGCTACCACTAGTTGGATGGGATTAGGGCGATGAAGATGAACGAGTATAGGTAATTTTTCGAGATTTAGCTTGAGCTTAAAGCTGTCACACGAATCAACAATCACATTTAGACCACGTCGGAGTTTGCTCACGTCATTAGACCATAACTATCCTATAAATCATGTTTTGCGTAGGATCGTCACCTATAAACTTACATGCACCGCATTAAAATAAGCTGCCGCTACAATCGATGCTTTTAACATTCCCGTTTAATGTTACTGAATCATAAACCTCTACACCGCCTTAGATCCTTTTTCTCAATTTCTATAATTCGTTTTCAACGATCGTAATACTTGTCACGCTTCGCGGATCATCTAGACTTCTCTATGGTTGCATATCCGTGGTACGATTCGGTTCACGCGAACCCGTCAGTTCGCCGTCTCCGTCGTTCCGTACGGCTATCCGGCCATCGCATCGGTCCGACTGAAACGGAAACCGCTTATCAGCTGGAACTGGGTAGAGTAAACGAAGTGTGAAGCAGTATTTGCGCTGGCCGCGCGCGCTTACGCAATACCCGATCTCTTTTTGCGGAAATTTTTACCTGGCCAAGGTTGCACGTCGATCGCGAGGAAATAAATCCATCAACGGAATTAATAACGATTCGAAAAGGCGGGTAAGATCGCTTGTAGAATCTGTAAGCTTAATCTCGCGATTTCTCGTGATGATGAATTAAACGCGACGAATTGGATTTATTGTAGTGACACAAGTGTAAAAAATATTTTTATTTCTGTATTTCTTGTTTTTAATTGCATCGGGTGAGAGAGGTGAGAGGCAATAAAAGATTCTTTGTAAAACATGTGTTGTTAATATATTTTGTTACAAAACATAAAATTCAGAAGTGCCAGGAGATTCTTCGGGAAGACAATTTTGCAAGAATGGAGTTTTGTGCGTCCTTGGTGGAAACGGCTAACGAAGACGAATATTTTATAAAAAAGAATTCTGTTTTCCGGGGGGTTCTCCTTTCCACGTCATGGCAAGCATAATCCCTTAGTCGTGCGATATTGGTCTCGAGAAAATTTATAAGACAATAGATACTGAATCATATTACTTACAATATTACTCGTAAGTAATATTGCTCAGTATCTATTGTCTTATCATCAATCACATGTCTTTTTGGTTTGTACTCTTGAAAAAGTTTTAAAATAACAACCGAAAGCTCGAGCAAAACAACAAAGCTGTGTTTTGATTGCGTTGGCTACATTCGCAATAAATTGAATTTTCGAAGCTTTAACCAGTATAGGCGGTACTGTCCACCACTCTACGAAAGTTTAAGCCTTGTGTACTTCAGACAAAAAGCTGCAGGTTGCAGACATAAAGCTGCGTTTGCTCTTGCCCGCTGTAGAAGTAACGTTTTGGTATAGAGTATGTTCAGGAGTAAAAATGAATTCTATTATGACATTTTCTTAATGCTCGATTGACACTGATTATTATGCACTCTTAACAAATCGCAAGCAACCACATTTGTGCGGTGTGGAGTGTTTTTAAGTGTGACCAACGTACCACAGTTCCTAAAACGAGTCTGTTGATTATTGTACTTGATTTTGTTTTGAAATTTTGAATACCGTTCTCTGCTTATTATTTTGTTTTATTATGTTGTAATTTTGTTCTATACTCCTGTACGCGTGGCTAACTTGGCCGCCCGTTTATGATTCGGTTCTAAATAGCGATTATTATTACTATTATTATCAAGGTACGGCAGAAGAAACCTCCCATACTTTAAGGTTTAATTGAAAGACAATAGTGAATATTATTTACAATTTTTTTTGAATAAGTCTCTAGAGACATATTGTCCAAATGAGCACCATTTTCTTCAATATACATTTTTAGGTAATTTCGGCAGATTTGCATCACTCCATCAGGAAACTATATTACTGCACCTTCTTTGCGTATTGCGGGGTTCCGTGGATGGTGGATTAGTTTTTAGTAGCCCAAAAAAAATCATCGCGAAATACAGCATTTCTCAACCTTTTAGTATTCACCACCCGATTTTTAAATTAAAAGTACTACCAAGTTCACCCACTTTACCTCGTGAGACAAAATAAATCTGAAATTTTGTTGACCAGTGTTATTTTTGTACAAGTTTAAAATTTCAGTTCCTTCCTACGAAAGTTTGTATCTGTCTAGAATTTACTAGAGATGCACCTGCGAGTATATGTTCGGACATTACAGTTACTAAAATAAATATTTGTCATATAATTTTAGTTTCTACCGTACTTTGCAAAGTGCAGAAAACTCTGCTTTACTTTTTATTGTGATGCAAAGTAGTTAGGGCGTGGCAAGTTTTCCAACGTGTTTACGAATTAAGAGAAGTAATAGCAATATTCTTGGAAGCGGCAAAGCGTCACGAAGCAGAACTCTTTGGAGGTGACTTATTTATTACGAAGCTAATTAACTGACATTTGAATTTGTCAGTTAATTTGTCAGTTAAGGAATTACATATCTTAGCGATGAGTGACAAGGTAAATGCTTTTCGTAGAAAAATTGAATTAGGGAACAGACATTGATTATTGTTTTGTGAAAACTGAAGAGCTCCTTTCTTTTGTTCTTCTATTCATATATATTCACACCAATTATGAAGTTAGAGATGCAATTCGAATTCAACTTATGCCACGTGGAAAGCGACTACATAAAATTTCTTGTTGGCCACCCTTAAGTCTAACGACGCTGTAGATTTTGTTCTCGCGGAATGTTTTTAACCATTCTCGGTCACACTCTCGCTTATTCACCGATTATAAGAAATCAATTGTAGTCTTGTGCAAATGTTATTATATAAAGGCGAAAGAATGCTTTTCAGAAAAAGCGAACGTGATGCGTGCTAGACCATATACGATCGCGTTTAATTGGAAAAAATTCCGTGCATCTAAGCTTTTTGCATCGTTCGTCTTCTACGCGACAAGTAATGGCCGTGTACGAACGATAGGCTGAGGCGGCGTCGCACCTCTCGTCGCCCGTTGTCGATGATTAGCGCGCAGGAACTCGACGGTGGAATTTCTTTATGTCATATTTATCTGTAAAAAAATCTTTTATGTAATAGCACTCGCGCATATGCGGCTTCTATGAAGCGTTTAGTGAGAAACTCGATAAGTTGGAGACACAGGAATGGTACCATCTTGCTATATTATGCGCAGGTGTTTGTTTACGAAGCTTTATAATTTGCTGAATTTGTCGTACTTGTATTTATCAAGGTCAGAGGTTTAAGAATGATTATTTAACCGAACTAGTTCTTCATCTCCAAACTTGCACTTGTAATGCTTTTAGAGGTATTCGGGTTAAAACAGTGATCATTTAATCTTCCCTGTGCTTTCATTCAACAAAAGGAAGGATTTAAAAAATATAATTTTATTCAGATTATTACCATTTCCTTACAATATCTCAATTTTCAGGGTTTTTTTTTCTATTTGCTACGATAAACTCTCAGATAATCTAGATATTATAGATCTAAACAGCCTCTGTCACGCTGCTAAACTTGACATCTACCATTAGCCATAGCTATCATTAGTTTTCTTTTCTTCTTTGTCTTTCTAAATCTTTCGGTCATAAGTCATTCGTTTCCCCGATGTACATCTTCCTCGACGAGCTCTGATTTTCTCATGTCCCTCCGACCCGTTGTCTCCTAGATGATAAATGGTTTGCCTTGTCTTTCTTTTCCTGTTTCGATGGAAAGATATGTCCCTATATAGCCTTCGTATGGACGCATTACATGAACGTACCATCTTAAACGTGACTCTGCTATAGATGCTATTTTCAAACTACCCCTGATGTTATAATTGTACGCTTTGTCTTTTAGTGAGACCGCATCCTAATATGCGCATTTTACCCACGTGTAGCGTTTGATCATGAATGTTTTCCCCAGCCCATAATTCACTGTCAGGCATTTTTGGGTCATACAAAATCCAGTTAAAGAACGCCATTTGCTACACGCTACGATGGTTCGGTGTAAAACTTCCGCTTCTATCCACTCATCATCAGGAATGACAGATATTTGAATCTGTTGGCAGTTTGGTATTTCCAAGCACTTTGTCTGACAATTTACGTTTGATGGGGTCAAAATTGCAGAACATATATTCCGTTTTGGTTCCATTGTCTCCTGACGTTTTTCTCCACTATTCCAGGTTTTCCAATATTTTTGGTTTACTTTCAGAAATCAGCACAATATTATCAATATTCCATGAGGTTGTCCTTTAATTTTGAGGTAAGGAAGTTAATAACCATATTAAACGGTAAAGAATTTTTTTGATGGACACCCACATTTATGTAAGAACTGTTGGACTTTTAACGCGTGTCTGAACGAGACTGTACGCATTCACTACAAATAGTACGTAGTACTCGCAATACTGTGGGCTTCTAGAGCTTTCCATATCAAACATCTCGGCACGCGATCGAAGGCTTTTTCAAGATCGATGAAAATGAGCCATATACATCGGTATATAAATTATTTGACAAAAGCCAACTAATGTTATAAATTATAAAAATTATTGTGAGTGTACTCTTATGCAAAATATTGACTATAGAAGGTGTTGTAAATGTGCCTCAAACGTTGCAGGGAGATAGTATGCCCCACAATATGCAGAGAAGTTTTAATAAACATGAATCCGCAAACGGGTTCATACGTTGCGGGGATACGAAAATTTTGCGTTTTCTATTATGTACCAAAAAACCATGTAATTTATAAACAATCAACAAACACAAAAAGTCAAATCAGATATTCGAAGTGTCCTCCCTCTATTAATAAGTCTATTTCATGGCAGCCACGACATCTTTGTCGCAAGGACCTTCAAACTCTTACGAAAACCCCCAAATTGGTTCGGATTCTGCTCGTTACTGCAGCTCCTCGTCGTGGTTTACGGGCGTAGCGTACAATAAACTTTTCAAGCATGCCCAACGATGAAAAGCAAGGAGCTTTAAATCGAAGAAGGCGGTGTTTTGGAGAAACTTTAGTTAAGAACGCCTGTGGATCGGAATGGTAAAACAACCAGATTTGTAACTTGTCGTCCAAAATATTCACCAAAATATTGAATGAAAACGTTCCATAATAGCAGGAGGGATTCTCGTCGGCCCTCGCATGCTTATTGGGGAAAATAAAATTAACCAAGAAAAGTTTTTGCGAATGAAAAAATGGATAAGCGAAAAAAATGCATAAATGCACAAAAATGAATAATCCATCCATTTGCGAAATCACGTTCATTAAGACTTTCCAACACATATTTTGGGCCATACTATTCCCCTTCAAAGTTTGTGACACATTTTTAACACCCTGTAAAACAGCGCGTTCCTTTGCTGTAATGATGGTGAATCACTGATAAGGATTATGCGCGGGTTGTTTTAGATTGTAGAGAGTTTGCAAATGTTGGTCAGTGACGTCATAGGACCATATTTTGTTGAAGATGCTGTTACTAGCTACAGTTATCTGAGGAAGCTAACAGAAACTGTTACTCCCGAATTAAAGATTATCTCATTATTTGAGAGTACTGATATACTTCCTTAAGTTCTTGGCTGCAGTTTTCGTTTAACGGATCGGTTGTTGAAGAAATGTGGGATTAGTCGTGCGACATAACCCTATGTGAGTTTTCTATGTGGTGTATTGAAGTACCAATCTACACGAGCCTAGAAAAAGGGGCGACAAATACGCAACCCTTTTAGCGCTGGGTTGTATCTACATCGGTGTTTTTAACGAAGGTGGCGTCATGGGAAACATTAATATATATTCCAGCGTCAAAGAGTCGCCTATCTGTCGCTGCGTCTAAAAGACATTGTGTTTCCATAAAACCTGCTAATACCACTTAAAGTTGTTGTAAATCGAAAATGCTTTTGAACGTAGGTTCTGTTGAAGATGCATGTAATATTCTTTTTAAAATAAAATCGCTAAATTGATTTTTGGGCCAACCTATATTAGTAAACGCCAGGGAATAATGGTTAATCGGTTATTCAAATTAATTTGGTAAATTTCATTTCGTAAAAAAATAACTACAAAGAATAATTTTGTTTTACTCATATATAAACACCCACAATGAAAGAAAGGTGGTAAGATATGTTACCAAAAAATGATGAATACTTTTACCACACGTTCAATTGTCTCGAAATCGAATAGTTCTTGATATTCTGAGCGTATTAAATCTTATTATTTCCAGTGAAGGTCAGCGCTGCATTAGTGCACCTGGTAGTTGTCGGAATATAATTAAAGTTTTTTTCTTCACTCAACACTACAAGACAATTACATTTTTTTTCCGTTTATAATAATCGGCGTAAACGTTTTACCTCAACGTCCCCGACATTAAGAAGCGAATGATTAAAAAAAAACAGTAAATATTAGTCATAAAGTATTATGACAAAGGACGTCGGCGCATATTCGGAAATTGATGGAATCTAGTATTGAAGTGTCACCTCCATAAATAATGTGCAATTATTACTTGAATTGAAATGACCACATGAAATAAAGATACATTTTCTCTAATGCATACATGCGGTTAAATAAGTACACCTCAATAAAAACATATAAGTGATTTTTAAAAATATATATAGGACATTTCCGGTATCTATACATGGAGGAATTTTGATATTTATTATTCATTCGCAATTGGTATTTCTGCATCCAAATAGGAACAATTGTTTGTTTTTGTTGCTCTGCAGGAGACATTGGTACAAAGAGGCCTTTATTTTTTACTACAGATCCGTAAATTAAGACAATGCATGCATACGTTATTCTACGTGTAACTTATTTGACGGAATTAAATTGTGTTAAACGTCAATAATTTCTTATAAAGCGGTAGGCACATATACATGCAATAATCATATGGATATCGTTTATATAGCGAGAACGAACCAACATAACACATATTTTCTCTCGGCAGTTTAATTCACCAGCTAGGACAAATGTAAACATACGTAACTTAGACCCATCTTTTAGATCAAAATAAAATAAGAATTTCCATAAAATAGTTTCAGAGTTCAACCACACAAAAGCATTGTCATTCCAACACTTGCCGGAATCATACTCTATCGGAAAATCAAATATTACGATTTTCAATATAATCTATTTGAAAGAATAAATTAGAAAAAAAAACGTTTGTAAGTACATCAATCATCCAAAGTTCATTTTGATGACGTTAAGAGTGTTTTTTTTTTGGCGGCAGCACAAAATTAAACCTTACAGCACAAAACGATAACATAATCAGATTTCGAAAATTTGTAGGTCTAGTGGCCCATCTCTAATTGCGAATATATCCAGAACGGTAATAGCACAAAATGAGATCTTGACAACACAAATCAGCACAGAACGATCGGATAGTTAAATAAACAAGGAATTTTTACAAATACTTTGTAAGTAATCTTGCGAAAAGGCCATGGTTTTATAAAATTTACATCTACACAGCATTATGCAATGCCATATAATGAATTTGAAGTTCGTGATTTATTTAAGAAACTACAAAGTAAACCTTCTGGAGCAGATGAGGTAACCTGTAGTTTGCTTAAAAAGTTGCAGATCGTTTGATAGCTCCAATTACTTTCTTGTTAATCTATGATTTGAAACTGGTGTATTTCCGTCAAAGTTGAAAGAATCTCGCGTCATTCCTTTACATAAAAAAAGTAGCAAGTTAGATATTAAAAATTATTCTCAAAAATTTCTCAAAAATTTTTGAGTATGCCATGTTGCATAGACTAATTTGTCACTTGAATAAATACAGTATTTTAACCGAGCAACAACATGGATATAGAAGTAATCACTCCACAATGACTGCTATTCGTTCTGTCTATGATATTGTTGTATCAGGTCTGGAGAATGGTTTCCTATAGGCGTTTTTTTTGCGATTTAAGTCGTGCGTTCGACTGTGTCGACCATGATATTTTGATTACAAAGTTAAATTGGTATGGTACACGCGGTACTGTTTGAAAATAGTTTGAATCTTTCCTAAAAGGAAGAACCCAGTTTGTGAATATTCAAAATCAGTCGGCGGGCATAAAAAGGTTTATTAATTATTAAATCCTCTAGCTTAACGTTAGTAGAGCAGTTCCACAAGGGAGCATTTTAGGTCCGATTTTATTTTTTGTTTTTGATGATGATATTACTAACCTTTTATCAGAATAGCGAAAGATACAAGTGCCGTTGTGTCGCGTAAGAACATATTAGTCAGCCAAAATAGTGCTAATTCTTTGTTAATAGCAATAAATGCATGGTTTTCCCATAATAAATTGTTTCTTAATGTCGATAAAACCAAATATTTCATATTTCATAATTCTCAGAACAAGACCCAATTCAATGTTAATGCAGTTTCAAATGATATGGAAATATATCGAGCAAGCGAATTAAACTTGTTAGGTCTATGTATTGACGACAATTTAACTTGGCACACTGCTACAAACTTATCGGTAAATTGAATGCATCGTGCTATCAAATTCGAACTTTAGAGCATATAATTGAATATAATACCTTAATATCCTACTATTATGCTAACGTACACAGTAGGCTATCTTATGGAATCACAGTAGTCAACATTTGTTAAGGATGTGTTTTTCAGCACAAAAGAGAATTAACAGCTGTATGGCAAGTATAGACAGTCATAGATCTTACTTTCAAAAATGGAATATTCTTCCCGTTACTATAATACATATGTATGAACTTCTAATACATATATTTTTATAATAGCAAATCTATTTTCTTATGTAACAACCATATAATACCTCCGTAATTTTTTGATTGTCACCGAAAAATGTCCGCGAATTTTGGAATTGAGTCTCTTTAACGCGTTGCCTCGCGACTTAAAATCAATCCTAAGTTTGAAATGTTTGAATGCGGCCATTAAGGCTGTCCTTATTCATCAGTGTATATATTCTCTGAAAGAGTTTTGGGGTTGTGCATCCAGCAATGCATGAATTATACTTGGATTTGTACTTACTTATATTCTTTTTTTGACAATGTGTATGTTGTTACTATTACAACCTATCACAATAAATAAATAACGTAAGTTTGGTTCAAAACATATGGCGATGAGGATGCAATCATGGTATATAGTGGTATATAGTTACTTCCAAAAGATCAATTTAAAGGACAGTGATAGGTGCGAATTCGAGGAAGTTGAGAGCCTGGAGTACATTGTCATGAATTGTCCCAAAGGCAAGATGTCATCAATTGTTTTTTCTTCTTTAAATATTACCCCGTTATTGCAAAATGCATTCAGCAAATGTTATTATCGTCAAATATATAAGTTTTTCAATACCTTATTTTTGCGACAATAAAATAAAAGCGTAGGTATGGACGTTTGATGATTTATGAATTTTTTATTAGTTTTTCATTTTTTCACCTACTAAATCTTTACATTTCAATTTTTTTCAATTTTTCCAGTTCAAATTAAGTTTTTTTTTTTATTTTTGAATCCTGAGAACATGTTTACCATCGATGTCTATATCGTAAATCTTTGTCACCCTAAATGATAGCTATTAAATCTGCTGGGATTAGCATTACATGCGATATTGAAGATCCACCCACGTGTTATTGCAGCAGCAGTAGTAGTACTAACTGCTGTTAATCCCATTCGAAGTTGCGAAGCATTCGCGCTGGTGTTACGAAACAGGTTCGGGGAACAAACGGGTGAGAGACAATTGCTCGACTTGGTCTATAATACAGCACGGAGATTTGAAGCGAGTAAATCACGTAAAATAGGTTAGAGACATTTATCAACGTTAAGTCGCATTATCTACTCTTTCACGGACTCGACAACGGTGCACTGATGCAATTATTATTCGTTTTGAAATCTCGTTACGCTTCCATGGTGAAGCAAGGAAGGATCTTAGAAAAAGAAATCGCGGTTTCTGTTTTTATTTGGAAACAATAATCTTTAAATCATCGATGTTTGGGTATAATTATATATAACAGCTACAAGTTTCGATTACACTAGTCAAAAAAAGTTCAGATTTATTTTGTCCCACGAGGTTAAGTGGGTGAACTAGGTAATACTTTTTACACTTATTTCATATCTGTTTTCAGAATTATTATATCAGGCAGGATATGACTTTTGGCTGTACTTTGCATTAGAAACATCTCTCTTCGGCGTCCAGCAATAGTCTGCCAACATAGCAGGACTCCATTTGTCTTGGTATCTCTTCTCCATGAATAGAATGTCCTGGTGAAATCTTTTGCCATGCTCGTCATTGACTGCTACAAGGTATATAACCGCCACAAACATTCCATTTAAAGTCATTATATTTAATTTTTTCCAAAGATAGATTCTTTGAAATCGCTTGCATGAGCTAAGAGAACAGAGGCGAACTTATTTCCATTGTGGAGTAGTACTGCTTTCAAGCTTAATTTGGAAGAGTCAATGAACAAACGCCACTCATCTGTATTATATCCATGACGAAGCGTCTTCATAACAGAACGGACGTCATTACAAAATACGTCCTTCTTCCATAGAGAAAAAATTCTCAAACTCTGCATGGCGATTACGAGAAAGATCAACGTTTGTTCTACTCTGAAGAAGATTTTTTTTAATCTGGAACTTAGAAATTTCGCTTGCTTCTTAGACAACTATAAATCGCGGACGAGATCGTTGAGGTCTTCTTGGCTTAGAAGATGCGACACACAACAAGACGAATCATGTTAAAATATTGGTTACAAATCCATATTGTCGCTTGCAAAACTTTCTTCGTTTACTTCGTCATCGGAAGTTTCATGGCCGCTTAGTGTCATGTTTTGTGGAGGTTTAGACACAGGTAATTCCGGATTGTGGGGTACTGGTCTCAATACAGATGGAATATTAGGATATTTTACAGTATGTTTGGATTTAGAAATCATACCACTTATATTTGTAAGACATAGCAATCGGTAATATCATCTGATGGTTCCCTCCAGATCATAGGAATTTGCCCGCGCTGTAAGAAGTCTGACACAATAATTAAATATGGGGAACCCTGCTTTTGTCTTTATCACCTACTTTACACCTTTACACCTCATAGCACTTTTTAAGGAGAGTTGATCATTTTTGATATTTAAATGCCAATTCGCCGCAAATGTAGCAAAAAGAGTTCGGGTGGTTTACACATTTCCATGGCGTTTTTACAGATGATTAAATGTTCGTGGTTTCACTACAATAGCGTGAACGCACCACAACGTAACAGTCTTTAAGACGTTAAGAATGTCCAGCGTATAAGTTCATTCACCAGGCTCTAGCCGACAACTGAAATAATAAGAGATGCCATCTGAGAATGGGAAATGCTGGTCTCAACACGTCAAGACATGTTCAACATTAACCATTGCATGCTGCTTGATCAGTTCCGAGCTCTAGACGACAACTGAAATATCTTCTAGTCATGTTCTCTTATACTACGTATCTATGCATGCATATTTTAGGTGGATATGCGAATGTGATGGAGAAATTCTGAACACATAATTGATTTCAACATGCAAAAGTGTATGGGAATCAGGCATTTTTGTGCTTGGGACAAACACTTCTTAACAAGTATTAATTACGTGAATTAGAGAATCGAAGATGCTAAAAATAAGATTCTACTCTTAATTTGCGGCTGAGGTTGTTGGTCAATATCCGAAGTTTGATCGTAAATATTTTGCAATCGAGTGAACCTAACAGGGATAATAAAAAAAGAAAACGAAAAAAGAACTCTTCACTGTGTTAACGTTTTAAGGAAACTGTGTTTACAAACTTTAAACGGTAAAACGGTAACTCCCAAATTGTTGTTGTTAGTGTTTTAACGGTAACAAAGATGTAATCTAATTATACTCGGATTACGAGAAACGTTATAAACTAATGGCACAACTGGTAATGCAGAAAAGTATCGATTTTACCTGGAATGAGTCATTAGCTCTAGCGAGTTACAGCTTTATTAGTGGTAATTATAAAAATTAAATATAATTAGGTATTGCAGAAATCGCCCACAATTTGTAAGATACGGTTAATTCTTTTATGCATCAATAAAAAGTATATTGATAGCTTTGGAAGGTATAGTTTCAGCGTGAATATTATTTATGTGTTTGAAAGTAAGTTTTTATAATCCTGCTCTCCAGCCGTGAGTATGTAAATAAATGATCCGTGACATTATGCAGGTTTCCTTTCATACATTTTAGCTTACATTCCCCGTGAACTCCCGAATTTTAGCAGTTGAATCACTAAGTGTTATTGAAATGGTATTAATCCACATCAAATAAGTCTTTGTATAAGGCAGAGTGTCATGAATATTTTTTTAAGTTGTTGATCGATAGCACTCGTTTGTTATCTGTCATCTACTTTAGTAAGAATCCTTTTATCAGGTAGATACAAATTTTGTTTTTTAAAATTTAAATGTCAATTTAAAAAAAATTACAACAGATACGTTTTACGACGACGTGGTTTAATTATTTCGGTTTTTCAGTGGGTACAACCAAGCAAAAATAATGAATAATAATTTAAACCTAGAACCATGATTTAATAACTGTCATAACAACAAAATTTTGTATTTATTAACAAACGTCAATTAAAATCAAAAAAATTAATGATAAATATAAAAATTATTATCGGTCTATTAATTATATAATCGTAACGAATACCACTCGAGCAAACGAAAATAATCTTAATATTAAACTCAACGCATATTCTTAAAACACCACTGGAGTTCACGCTCTCGTGGTGTTTCGCAAAATACGTTTCATGATTCGGAAGTATAATCGATTATTTTCTATGGTCTTGTGATATTATAACTGAATAAAACTTCAAATTCGAGGTTGTTTGCTCCATGAGTACAGACTTGGTAACAACGCTGCATTCGTGGCGCAACGCAAGTGATCGAACAGCACGGAAGCGGTTCAAGAAATTTTCTTCGGGAAATCTCAGCTTGACTGATGAAACACACTCTGGGAGACAACGAGGATATTCAACCGATTGTGGAGCTAAATTCCAGTAAAATTTGCCTAGAACTTGCAGACAAGTTGAATGTGAGTGATGCAACCATTCGTTAGTACCTTTACACGCCAGGAAAGAAGTGGAAGTTAAGCAAATGGGTCCCAAATGAATTGTCAAATGATAACAAATTAAGCCGTCTTTCCAGTTGTTCGGCTAACATTTCACCCAACGAGAATGAACCAATTCTTGATCGGTTGTTAACATGCTAGGAAAAGTGGATATTGTACTGGAATTCTAAACATTCGCATCATTGGTTATCGCCTACTGATTCGGTACCACACACCCCCAAAGCTTCCTTGCATCCAAACAAGGCTTTATTGTGTGTTCGGTGGACAGCAAATGGAATTGTGCATTATGAGTTTTTGGAAACGGGTCAAGCCATCACCGCTAACTTGTATTATGAACAGCTTCAGCGAGTACAAGCAGCACTCATCCAAAAACAGTCTTTTTTGATTAATCGAATGTAGGTAGTATTCTTACAGGATAACGCCAGGCCGCATACCTCAAGAGTGACCCGAGAAAAATTGGCTAGGAAATGTTACCACACACTCGATAATCCACTCACATTTAGCCAAGTGATTACCACCGTTTTTCGTCTCTTTATAACTGTATGAAGCATAGACAGTTCAAAGCTCGAGTTGATTACTTTATTTGATTCAAAATCTATAGAGTTCTACAATACCGGCATACAAAAATTGATGTCACGTTGGGAAAAGGTCCTTGAGTGTGATGGTAATTACTTCGATGAGTAATAGTGTATTATTGTTTCTTAATAAATATTTATATGTATTTTACCCTCAGAAACTGCACGAATTTATTTGGTTACCCGATAGCATAAATAATAGCATGGGATTAATACAATTTAAACAAAATTTCTTTGTAGAATTGACGAGTAAATTTTTTCATGGTTACAAGTAGTAATTATACCAGAGAAAGTAGATTTCAATTGTATGAAAGACGTACTTTTAAATAGAACATTCAAAAGTGTGGCGAAAACTACGCTAAGGAAAATGAGAAATAGGTTGCAATTCGGACGGGGTATGCCATAATTTTGCGGAGTGAAGAAGAATTGTTTAAGCAGTAAATAGCTTTAGGTAGCTAATAGTCAATCTACAAGATGATTCGTAATTTTCCTGAGTTGGCAATACTAGTTTTATATGTTCGCAACCAATCAACATCCAATGATTAGAAACGATTGCAAGGGCTCAGGGGCAGCACAATAAACTCACTGTATTGGATTACTGCTCCCTCACAATAAATTGATTAATTCGGGACACGTGTTTCCGATCGATTATGCGGTTGACGATGGGAATCCATGTATTCCCGAAATGCGTGTCCCGAGGACACTGTACGGGAGGAATAGTACGATATAGTGTGTTTAACATCTAATGCTTCACTTTGCAAATGCGCTATTATGATTGAATGTGTCCTGTTGCACCGTATACAAGTAAGGGTCTTCACAAGGACAGAAAAATAACAAGAAACCTAAAGATATGAAAATAAAATAGACCACAACATCGGGCATAAACTTGCGGTGATGGTTATGTAGATATTTAATTAATATTTCGGCTTCTGTGGTAATCCAGGGTTTTTTGATAGAAGAGGCTGTTTACTGATTTACTGTGCGCGTTCCCATTGGCTTTAGTTATATCGGTTTTTACTTTGTCCGAACAAGTTTCCGTCATCGTTTTTCTGGATGGAATTTTGTGTAATATGTTCTTTGGACCGAGCCATATATAGCGTTTTTGTACTACCATTATTTATGCTAAATTATCCTATTGTTTCGTTTGGCTGTTTCCTTTTAGGTGCTATACAGATTCTTAACTTGCTTAAGACAATAGTGCGGATTGTGGTCACTGCTGATGTTAGCTGATGTAAATACTGTGACGGAAATTTCATGGGGCATTGGCAATGATGTAATCGATTCCTGATTTGTTACCTCGATTATCACATAAGGTCTATTTGTGTTTGCCATTTATGAGGGAAGTAGGTATTGTCTATTTTTTAATTTTATGAACAGTGCTCGCTCAGCATTTCAATCAGCATTCTTCCGTTACCGTTTGTGACGTATTCGTCGTATTCTTGTTGCATTCCTTCTAATACTTCATTGTCCACTCTGACGTTTAGGTCTCCCAATAATATCAGTTGCTCGTTTTGATGGGATCTCGTCTAATTCGTCTTGCAATGTTTCATAAAAATCGACATCAATATTATTATGTGTAGAAATTATCGAAATGATACGAAATAGAATCATAATGTTCTCTATGAGAAGAAAGTCAATTTATACATACAGAATGTCATAATTTTTATTTTCAGGCAATTAATTTTTTTAGATTGCTCGACTGAAAAATTTATGGTTTTTGGATTGTGTCGCTTTGCCATCAACGGAAGTATTTGTTTTTCTGTTACATACAAAATGGTTTCATCATACAAAAGTACTCACATTCAAAGACCAACCTGTATGTTCATATTACCTATGCAATTTCTTTTCTAACTTTTTTGCTTGCAACACCATATTTAATTTTAACTTAAAATAAAATTACCGATACTGTTTCTGTTTTATTTTTCTTTCTAAAGCCCAACATTTTCGCACACCCACAACGTACACAATACCTACGTGTAACGCTAAAAATATTTAATAAAATATATCCTTTCCTGTCCCCAATTTAAAGATATACCGTACGATTTTCTAAATGCGTTACTATTAACCCACAATCTGATGTAACGTTTCCTAATATGTGAATCCGAAATATTATTCTCAAGCCCATAAATAATAATTAACGGCAATTCTTTCGAAAATCGAAAGTTAATGTATAATTAGTAGTTCTTACTATACGAATTCTGGTTTGAGAAAAGAGCGTCCTCTAAAATTATAATTGTTATTGAGACGACCCACCCCGGATGCATCTACTGTACGAATTTGGTAGAAAGGTTTCGCACTGTGTGTAACGTATAATTGCTTCCATTAATTATAGCGATTATCGTGTCTTGCGGGCATTTAGTATGTCGTAAGGATCTAGGAAAAGAGTTTTGTTAGGAGTTGGAGGTAGTGGGTTTGTTAAAGGATGCGATTGTTTTGCATATAAACAAATGATGGAGAGCAACAGTATGTCTTCATAATAGCGATTCTCATTATTTATATATACACGCATGCTGTACATAAATATATTTGTGTTGGGCTGAAATGTGATGTTTTGCAGTTAATGACATCATCTAGACGGGGGTGGAATCCTTTTTGTAAAACTGTGTTGCTGCATGTCTTAAAATGGGACCGTTAGAGATGCTATATGGATGTTGGATGTAGTACAGTTAGATAATTAGACACGTTGCTTCCAATTTACGAATGTTGATTCGGTATTCCATGGAGAAAAATACGGACAATATAATAATAATAATAGAATAGAATTTACCCAGCATTTTATAACAATTTACAGGACAAATTAAATTTGAATGGAGATGCTTATTTAGCACTGCTCAAAAATAATGTGACAGTTTTGGCAAGTTTATATCTTGCTCAACTCAACTTAATATTTCCAAATCGGAGGATAGGCAGGTCAGAATCGATAGAATGGCCGGTATGATAACCTGATCCTATATGATTAGACTTCTTATGAAAATATGTGATACAAAACTAAACTACGCGATCTAGCTGACTTACAAAAAGAATAACGCTTGCGATTAGGCTGGTCACGCCTCTGATGCTGATTAACGTTAGAAGACATTTTTATTTACGTTTGGGGTGCTATCAAGACGTTCGGAGCATGCATTTTGAACATCTACTACATTAAGATTGATGTTTTTTTAAAGATTATTACATTATCAAGAAGGAACGCTATTTGTTTTTAAGGTTGAGAAAACGGCTTCACTATAATTTTATGTTAAACAAATTATGTTAAGTTTACACATATTTATTTATGAGAGAAAAATACAATTATTGTTAGTGTTAAATAAACTTATATTAAAAGGTAATGGGAAATGATCCTCTAGTATCTAGTAGTTATCATGTAACTTTTTAACCAATCAAAGAAGCGTTTAATGACGCCAATGACCATCCACTTCCATTTTATACAAGAACAGACTCGTCGTGCGTTTTAGAGGTGTTTGTTTAATGGTGGGGCAAAACAAATAGAAAACATTTTGAAGAGTTGGGGTTTCTCAGAGTTGGTGGATACTTTCCAAAGTAAGTATGATACATTAAATTAAATATTTTCTGATGCATGTTAGGATAAAACCGATTTCTTTGCATATATTTGACTCTAAAATATTGAAAATAAATTGTGTAAATATATTGTTAAATGTAAGTTAAAAACAAGTGCTAAAAACATCAATAAAAGTATTAAAAAGTAGGTACATTTTATTTAATTGTGACTTTCCTATAGCCGTCCCCCAATGTTTTTACTAAGAAAAATTGTGTCTTTTTAGGCCATCTACAAGAGAAAAATCAAATTTTGAAAATTTAGGCGAGACACGTATTCCTTACTTTAGCCTGAAATTTGATTGGTTCCAATAACTTCATATTGCGAGAGATAAATAACATACAGACTGTTCGATAAAGAGGGCCCAACGCTATAGCAGGTTAGCTTGTGGTTTTACTTAGGACAAAGTAAGTATATTTCCAAATGATATTACCACTATAATTATATTATTATAATAATTATATTATTATAATTGACCGCAAATGAATTTTTGTTTTATGAATATCATGTAGTGGTGGGGAAACCATCGACCTTTTTTTTAAATTACGTTTAGTATTTTTTATGCAGAAATTGGTAGATAATGTTATGTAGCTTTTACTCATATAAAAATTTAAAAGTTAAAAAAAACTTTTGGAAAATATCAAAAATTGCATAGTCACTTTACTCACTTATGAATATAGTTAAATGTTACCAAGGTAGTAAAGATGGCAAGGACTGTGGGACAGCACAATAAACACACTGTTCGGATTACTACTCCCGCACAAAATATTAATTAATTCGGGACGACACGTGTTTCGGGAATACGTGGATTCTCATTATCAAGTCGACTTGATAATAAGAACCCACGTATTCCCGAAACACGTGTCGTCCCGAATTATTTAATACTTTGTGGGGGAGGAGTAATCCGAATAGTGTGTTTATTGTTACCAAGGTACTTTTGTGGGTATTTTATTGATTACTATTTGTTTTTCTTTTGTTTACACTTATTTTCTTCTTTATATAAATAAAAAGTAACTGAAAATAAGAACTCATTAATATTTCAGTGCATTCCGCAAGGTGACTTTGCAATTTGTAATTTTTGACATTTTTCAAAAAAAAATTGTTGACGAACATCTTCATATTTTTGTTTATTTATTCTTTACTATTATATTTGCTTTGTATGTAATTTCTTTTTATAGAAAATGGTATTGATGAGGAAGCTTTTACGCTGTGTTTATTCGACAAAGATTTACTGAAACAATTGATACCACTCCCTGGAAAAGGCCTGAAATATCTAAAAAAAAATGAAATTTATTTCGTGTATGTAAGGTATTCGTCTGTTGTATATGAATATCATTTTCAGTCATACGAAGTACTGTCATGAAATAAATTTCATAAAACAAAATGAATTAGATTATATTTCGCCAGTATTGTACACTTTTTTAAATAAGGTGTGTTAGTTTGAGATATGTTTGTTAAACTTGATACATATATATTATAGCATTTTCTATAACATTATCTCATACAACATTAAATATATAGTGTACTTCAAATGGGGGTATATTGTTTAATCCGCCGCCTTCTAGAATAACATAATATATAGTAAGTATAATTAATACTGAAAACTACAATAAGGAAGTCCTAAAGTGAATACAATATTTAGTAACAGTGAGTAGTATACTCTTCATTAGCCTTAATTATAAATTTTATAATTATAAACATAAAACAAATACTATTACAATATTAACGTATTTGAAATAAATATAATTACATTATTTACTATTTATTATGCACAAATTCTGTTTGGATATGTTACTTTTATGTTAACGAATAAGCATATCTATTCTTAGAATAAGTTATGGCCTTACAGTAAATTCCGTTTCAGAAATAAGTATAATTTTATTTTTATTTGAAAAATAAAATGTTTCTGTCCCATATATTCCCAAAAATTATATTTAAGTATAAGTTTTTCTCTGTGTTCAGATGAATTTTTTTTTTACTGTTAATTTTTTCAATAAATTTTAAATGTTTTGAATAGAGCATGATTACTGTACCAAAGCAATGTTTATAAATTGAAGAATATTCTAAAGCTTTGAAAAATACGTAGGAATTGTGCTATTGGTATTACAAACGTTATCAGCAAACTAATTTATCCCAATTCGTAAGATAGATAATA
This sequence comes from Osmoderma eremita, assembly GCA_031763485.1. Classification (NCBI taxonomy): domain Eukaryota; kingdom Metazoa; phylum Arthropoda; class Insecta; order Coleoptera; family Scarabaeidae; genus Osmoderma; species Osmoderma eremita. The sequence continues at coordinate 29,491 of JARFOC010031180.1, forward strand.
AATAATATGATATAAATATATTTAGGGACATAATGTGACATATTCTTTTGGTTTTCTTAATTTACATATTTTCGTTTTTTAAGGATACAACTACATAATCATCTTGTTTTCGCCTACTATCCCACAGAACTTTCGCAAACACGGACAACGTGATGCGCGTTCACGTACGAATTCTAATCATTCATATTCATACCTAACAACGCATATATTTCTCACAAAAAAAATGAACCTTCCTATGTCGAAACAAACGGATAATTATCGCCCGAAATGTTGAAACACGAACGACGCGTTCTTTGGTTAATAATTAATTTTTCCGATATGGTGAGTGCAAATTTGAATTTTTCAAGGCATGTGCAGGCATTCGCGGTAGTCAGTAAGTATTCGCGTTGCGAAAATTTATATTGAAAAAAGAAGTGGTTGCGAAATTGACACATGCACGAACAATATGGGCGAAGCAGAAATGGATGGCTTAAAATATAATATAACGATTAGTGGGTGATATAATGTAGTTGTACTTATTGTTATTAATTTGGAGTTTTATATTTAGGAATATTCACATTTGTTGGGAGTCGATGATTATCTGACTTCAAATCAAATAGTAAATGTTAAGGTTAAATTTAATTAGTCTTAAATTTACTGCAAAATAGTGACTTTACATTGTAGTACCTATATAAAATGTAAAAATTTATTTTCGTACGACCTGCTTGATATTGAATTCCAAGGCATCGCCATAATATATATATATATATATATATATATATCTTATATTCGTTCAAACATGGATTGAATTTAAATATTTTGACAGATATAATGTCCATTTTTGAGTAATTCTTCTATAAAAAGTATAGTGATAAAGAAATTAGATTGAAAGTGCCAGAAATATTCAAGGCAAATATTAAATTGTTGCAAGTAATCTTTTCTGTGGTAGAATTAATAAACGACAACGACTATAAATAAGTTAACGTTCATAGTAACTGCATATCGTTAGTTTAAATAATAATTTCTGAGAAAGTCAGAATGCTGATTTTGCCTAGGAAAAACTTGGATCAGTACACTTACATAATCCAGAAAATATTCCGGTAAAATGAGAGCGGTGCACTGTAAGAAATTTTCGGGCATTGTATATTTGTCGTTACCACCACACACGTCTCACAAACCGCAACCCCGAGACGTGAGTGTCTTCGGTCCTTTCAAGGGGAAACTCAAAATAGTATTCAATGATTGGCATCTGAACAATGCGGGAAAAACAATTTCAATATATAATATTGCCGACCTTTGCAAAGAGCATTTCTTCAATCTTCTACTCCAAACAACATCACTAACGGATTTAGTAGGCTTGGTATTTGGTCATTCAACAAAATGGCTTTTGGAGACGACGATTCCGCGCCCTGCGAAATTTTTCAGACATCTTTAGATTGCCAACCAATTACCAAATCTCAGGAAAACGGAACTGGAAATGAAACTAATGAACAAATAGAATCCGTTCCACACAGTCCTGTACAACCTAGTACACCTTCTCCACCCACTTCAAAAATGAAACAAAAGAAAAGGGAGAGAAAAGAGAAAATCAATAATTCTTGTCGATACACCAGAGAGGTTGCAAGTGATTCACGTTGAAAAAGAACAGACACGGCAGAATAAAGAAATGAAATAAAAGGAAAAACAATTGAAATCCGAAACTACTGGAATTGACTAGCACCCACAACAACAAAAAGAAAAGAATACGTAGAAGTAAAACTGAATCAGATTCTAGCTCTTGCGAGTCTGATCAACCAGTTCTAGATGACAGTGACAGGGACATATCAGAAGACGAAGAAAGCCGGAACACGGAAGAAGTTGAAGAAAACATGTTCACCTGTCCCCCGGGAGCTATCGAATTTGAAGATTTTTTGTCGGTGAAATTTGCAAAAATGATATCTGTTGTTCACTACGTGGGAAAAGTAATTTCAAAAGATGATGTAATGTCCGAATTTGAAATATCCTTCCTAAGAAAGAAGGCTACATCTTGCATCTTCGTTTACCCAAATGTGGAAGATAAATCTATTGTCGATATCGCGGACATAATTTTGAAACTGCCAAAACCTAGTGTGACAAAAGGAACAAGCAGAATTGTCTTAATGTTCAGTTTTCTAGTTGACTTTAGTTCTTTCAACGTCCAATATGCAACGTTCATCAAATTTGTTTTTTTAATAATAAATAACTACTTATTTTTACTTTTCTTACTAATTACTAATAAAAATTTCAAAAATATATCACAAATTTTCATATTTATGTTAAGTGCCAAGGTGCCCCATGTCCTACATCAATGTGCCCCGGATATGGGGCAGTTTGATGCAAATTCAATTTATTTTCAAGTCGCAAATTTTTTATTATTCCGAAGATATACAAAAAATCCATGGCACACTAATAAACTACATTAAATTGTGTATGCATTAGTAGATCAAATTTTTCTTCAAAACAGTTCTAAGACGCAAATTTTAATGTATAAAGAAAGTGTGCCAATTTGCCCCAACTCCCCCTACTGTTCGTATTTCATGTTAACCGAATAATTCGTGTTGCTCGACGACTTTGTGGAAGTGATTTAAAACGTATTTTAAGGGGGGGAATAAAAACGTTCGTGATAAGCGACAATTCGTATTAAACGAGTTCGTCTTAACGAGGGAGTACTGTATATATTTTCATAATCCTTATATAATAATCATCCATGAATGAATAAACACATTTTTAAACACCATAAAAAAGAAATCGACCTTTTTCGCACACAGTGCTCCATTTTCCGTCCTCTAAACCGCGATTGCAAAAATGAAAATTTCTACGGTAGTAGGTACTATTAACGGCGACTACGAGAAATGCATCTCGCTGTTACGTAACAATAACAGCACCGCCAGAAAAGAAAAACGTCATTACAACGGCGAAACCTACACATACAACGGCAAACACTCACATTTACAAACACAGATAAAAATTTACTCTTCGACTCCCGCAATTATCACCGTGGCGTATCTCAGGTATTGTCACTCGTTCATTCTTTGTTTATTATTGTCTCCGCAATACTACTGCACGTAGACATTGAGGGAAATAAAAGGGGAAGAAAAAATGCGCTGTCCGCGCGGGATTTTATTTAGTTCAGAGTATTAATTTGTCGAAGCGTATGCCTAGCAACGAAACTATATTCTTGTCTTTTGTATTCAAATGGCTGTGGTGTGCCAGTTAGTGGCTCTGTGAGAATGTGTTTTCGCTTTCATTCGATGACCTGGTTTCTGTTACATCTAGAAAGTGTACAATATATGCGTACATACAGATACACACGTATGTATGTGTTTCTATGTATGTACATACATATGCACATATGTACATAGAGGCATAACACGCTCCACCATCCAGCTAGTGTGCCATGACATCGGAATTCTTTGTACTCTTTATAATGTATTTAATTTAGATTTAAATTAAACCGTACACTAGGGAAAATATTGACGGAAAATACGTTAAAAGTACACATCATGTATTCCCTTACCTGCGTATGCAGAGTATTCGAGAGCGGAATTTAGTATTTAGTGTTATTTTGCGGTTATTGCGAAACGTTTTGTTGTCATGTTATGTAAAGGAAACAAAAAAGAAGTTGTTATTTAGGTCATTATAACACCCAAATTTGTGTTTGATGTTTGTATTTAATTTTTTTAGAGGGGGGCTTATTTATTTCACAATCAGTAAAAAAAAACTGCGATTGCTGCTATAAAATATAAATAAGATACTTAGAGTTTGGAAGGAACCTACTATTGGAATTTTGTTTATAAGGAATATTAAAGCTTAAACATAAGTTTTATTAGTTAAATTTAGGTGCAATAAACAATATATATAGAGGGCATTTCCAAATTAGTTTTTGTACAGAATATTCTGGAATCCTCATTCTATATTACTGTGCAAATACTAGATCACCTACAAGCAGTTATCTGTAAAAAACGAATGGGTCTAGAATACCCGGTATTCGTTTATTTGGTTAAAAAAATTGTACCGGAAAAATGCCTCCGTCTTTCTCGCAACTCAGGTCTATAGGAAGACGCTCCAAAGAATATATCCTGCCTTCATGCGACATTTATCGCATGCTATCATTCAAGCATAAGTTTCAAACTAATGTAGAGGTATCTAATGGAAGCAATGAAAGCTATGAAAGCAAGAGGGATCAGCGATTTGCCTGCCACGCCCCATAGTCACAGTATGTGTGAGAATGGACCATATAATGGCGCTATAATAACTTACCAAGTACCCTAAATCTGGCGCAAGTTGATAAAAATAGTGTGATCCTAATACAATACTTAGTTGAAAATAGTTTGCATAGTTTTGTTGAACAAAAACAACACTGTATTCCATCTAACGATAAAGTGGAAAAGGCATGTTTTTAACATTTGATCACCTGTAAGAAAGCCAAGGAAATGTGTAAACCACCCGAACTCTTTTTGCTACATTTGTGGCGAATTGACATTCAAATATCAATAACGGTCTTTCACACCTCTTCTTAAAAAGTACTATGAGCAGTATTTCAAGTGTAAAGTAGGTGTTAATGACAAAAGCTGGCCTCCCCATATTTGCTGTGTTACGTGTGTCAGACTATTTACAGCGTGGGCAAAAGGTAAACGACATATGCCTTTTGCTATTCCTATGATTTGGAGGGAACCATCAGATCATATTACCGATTGCTATTTTTGTCTTACAAATATAAGTGGTATGACTGCTAAATCCAAACATACTATAAAATATCCTAATATTCCATCTGCGCTGAGACCAATACCTTACAGTCCGGAATTACCTGTGCCTAAACCTCCACAAAACATGACACTAAGCGACGATGAAAGTGCTGATGATACCAAGGCATATGGAGCCCTGCTATGTTGGCAGACTATTGCTGGACGCGGAAGGGAGATGTTTCTGATGCAAAGTACAGCCGAAAGTCATATATCAGGACATTTTCCAGGTAAATATATCACTTTGTACATCATGATTTATACATAGATTTTAATATATACTTTCACAGAACTTCATTGCTTTCTTCACTCCGAAACCCTGCCTGATAGAAAAATTCTGAAAACACATGAAATAAGTGTAAAGAGTACTACCAAGTGCACCCACTCTACGGGGTGGGACAAAATAAAGATTTTGTTGACCAGTGTAATCACCAGTTGAATCTGGTGTTTTCCTTAACTTTCTAAAATGGCTCTTACAATACCACTACATAAGGTTGGACATGAAACGACTTGTACCAAATAATTATGGACCAATTTTTTTAATTTCAAACATTGCAAAAATTTTCCAGAAAACTATACATAAAGACACGTTTTGTCAATTTTTTTCAACAAAACAATGTTGTGAACCGTATGGTGGCCCATCCTTTTCATCCTCCATTTGAATAAACTAACGTCAATTCAAAGTTGGTAGAGAGACTCCTAGTTTTGCCGATGATATAACCGTTGTTGTTACAGGTCAAGATTGGAATTATTTAAAACAGAGAGTAAAGCTGTATTTGAATAAAGTAAAAGATTTGTTTGATTACTATTTACTTTCCTTGAATGTAAACAAAACTCGATATATATCGTTTATATCGATTCTTCGAAGTGCATCACACCTGGGTTCATTGTCGGTGGACATCGAAGTAATTACTGAGGTGAAACGCATGAAATGTCTCGTAGTAACAATAGATAGACACCTACGGTGGAATGTACACATAAATCCAATCTCGAATAACGTATTGCACAATTGATTGGGGTGCTGCAGCAGATCGTCACCTAAAGCAGTTATATAAAATGCAGAAAGGGATGTTGGAAATAATCATGAATAAAGAAAGAACTTACCCTACCTAGGCATTGTTGAATCAGTTGTGATGGACATCCGAGAACTGTAAAATTACGCGATGTTGCAACACCTAAAACAAAGTAAAATATATTCAAAAACGAACACCAATGCGACACAAGACGTAAACACAGTATTACATTGAAACCCCTCCGTTTTAAAAGACTGGGGCAAAGGAATTCTTCCTATCTTGCTCTATAGAGTTATACGATTACATAGTGTAAGAACTGAAAAATTTAAATTACTCACGTTTGTAGCAACAACAGGTAAAAAAATGGACTAAAAGTACACCAAAAATGTTCTTATAGAAACTCATAAAGGAAGACGTTTCAAATTTAAACTCATACCCAATATAAAAAAGAAACCAAACGTTACAATATTTCAAAAATAGGTACTGTAAGCTTTGCAAGATGCTAAACAGCAACTTTATAAACAATGGACTTATGTTTATTATTTTTTATTACTATTATGTTTTTCAAAAAATTACCTATTTCATAATAAAAATAATTCTATCTATCATACTTCTTATTACATCTTGCACAAAAAGAGAATTAGATGAGTGTGGCTATGTGTATTGAACCCTGTGGATGTGCTAGCAAGTCAAACCAGGCAATAATGCAAAGAAGCGAATCCAACTACGCATGATCACAGTTACATCTTGCTGTATCTACAATTAAACACTTCACGTTGATTCGAGGATCTCCTGCCTCAAGGACCTTATGAAAGCCAAAATGTATACGACAACACAACAAATCGGAAGGTCATTTCAACTACTGCATTGTTCTTGGAAGATTATGATCGGCAAATACTAAAAAAAAATGGCCAAAAAAACCTAACAAAGACTTCATCAAGCCAATCCTAGAACAACCTAGTTCTTAAACCCACATCATTAGCTCATCAAATATGCTAAATTCTGATTGCTAACAGGTGCACAATTTGAAACAATTATTATGAATTCTTATTTTCATTTAGGATTATTCCAATTTTAATGATTTTATTAGATACATAGTTGCCTTATTCCTAACATCTTTTCTCTTCGAATTGGTTATTAGTCCTGTATGGAAACGTTCTGAAACATTAATCAAAATTCTTAACTGATGAGTTCGGTTGTGATAAGTTTCAGGATGCACTGACAGAAATTAGGTTCTCATTTAAATTAAAAACTAAAACAAAAATAGCTTTACCACCTTAACGAGTGAAGAACTCTAGAGTTACCCTAGGCTTAGTGTTCTTCACTCATTAAGGTTGCATGGGCATTTCTTGTTTAAGTTTTACTATTGCAAGGCACCGTAATCACTAGAGTTGCTCAATTTGCGCTAACAGCCAAAATAAATGGTTTGAAGTAAATTACTCAAACATATACCGTATTAAGAGTCTTGCGTGAAATCACAAAGTGAATAATATTTGTTAAATATCTGCAACATTAGATAAGTTTCCACAGCTCCACACATAACCACAGGTTTTTTTATTTTTGAACTCCGATTTAATCCTTTTGTCAACATGTTGGCGAGCAGATGGAACAAATCTTTGTAACGATGCCTGACTTGGTAACTTGCAGTCCGAATATATATTCCAAAAGAGAACATATACTTCGTTGTCTAGTAAATGAAACGGTAAATTACATAAAATGAGGGTAACACACGCATTTAGATTTTTGAAGAATGCTGTTTGCTATTAACGTGACGTTGACAATTCCCTTGGATCAACACATTAAAGGTATATTATAAACTACACGTTGAATTTTAACACCATCATAATTTAGGTCCGGCATCTCTGCTATAAACTATGTAACTTTGTTCAACATTGGTTGTTTTCGCGATATAGGCAACATTTTTTAAACAAACGTAGAACCACGAAATGGTATTTACGCCAGCGTACATGTATACTCAGCAGGTCTCGTTGAGACTCAGAGTTATACTGAAGGTTGTATCGAATCTGTGCCACTGTCCGTTGGCGCTATTGGTCAACTCTAGTAATCACCGTATCCTTTTATTTTATGCTTAAATTAAAGTTCTTTTACACAATATTGCAAAAAATACCTCTTTAGTTAAATGTTTAAAGATCCTAAAGACTTGGAAATTTTCATTTGGGAAAAGTCAGAACTGCTAATAATAATTCTTTCATGTGGTAGCAGTCCTAATAAGTTCCTTGTGTGTGTATCTACTTTACCGTACATATCTCCTTTTCATATGCTTGTGTTTATTGTACATATACACACATGTATACACTTAAAAAAGTACAGGTATAATACTTGTGCAGGTATGTACGGATTGATACATTTAATAAATGCAAATGAATGTGCATTCGTTATGGAAATATGCTCTAGAACGGTAGCTTCTTGTTATAAACGATTTCGTGTTTATTACTTTATGATTATTGGTGAATAAGTATGCCACCGCTATGCGTTTTATTATCTAAACAGCGTTAGCTAAGAGGTAAATAAATAAACTCAACTGTGTATGTAGTAGTGTCGGTATTTTTGGTCGTTCGAATTACTATTGCTTGCTATTAATAGAATAAAATATGGTGAATTAAAATAAATGATTATTACCAGTTAAATGCCTTGTTAAAAACCGTTTCTATTTGCATATCTTTAGGAAAAATCAAGTCTGGAGATTGTCGAAAGACGGAAAATCATTGAAATAAATTTATGCAGAACTATTTAAAATTATTTCTCTTATATCAATGTTGTTTACATGGATAGTGTAAACACATTCGTCATTATTGTACTGTTACAAACAACGTTCCATAACATTATTTTAGAAACTCGAATTAGAAAAATAATAAATATTCCTAAAGTCCAGAATCAGAACAAATTTTAGAAATCTGACATTCCGTTGTATTAAAGAAAACTGAAGGACAACGTAAATCATTGTTTTTAACAACGAAACATTGTTTATTTACAGTAAACTTTTAGTTTCTCTTGAGGCCACGTTCACGTGCACGCACGGGTAAAATTGGAGCGAATTTCTTATGCACGTTGCGTCTCTGAGAATTTATGCACGTCTACACACGACCAACGGTCGGCAGTGAAATTTTTCAATGCTTCTATTATGTTATGTAACGGAGTGAAATGCAGCTTCGCTAACACCTAGGAGATATGTTGCTGACTAGTTTATTGGTTACGATTTCATATTTTTTTAACGAATACCTTTTTTTAAGTAGATAGGGTTGCGAATCGTAACCGGTTTTATGTCAAAGCGATTTTGTCTGTGGCGATTAATCGCTTTTAAAACAAGAAATCGGTACCGGTTTTACAAAAACCGGTTTTTTCTTTGAAAACCGATTAACCGGTTTTACCTGACAATTGGTTAGCCAGTTTAAGAAAAAAACTGGTTAATCGATTTGTAATATTTGGCGATTTCCACGGCACGGGTGTGTCCCTATAATTTGACTAAATTTGTACAGCAGTGATGACCAACTCCTGGCCCGCGGACCGCATGTGGGGGGCCTTTGATGTTTTTTTTTTATCGAAAACGCCTAAGGGCCGCATCGATTTTGACCTGATCGGTCATGACTCGGTATGATCTAAAATATGAGGTGCTTTTCCTGGAGATGAAATTATCCTTTTCCAAAATTTAATTGTAAAGAACGTATATAATAATGTATAAAATACACATCCAACTCCAATATACATAGTTTTATGCCTGAAAGTAGAAAAGCTCAGGTAACTGAGTGTTGATATCACCCACCATTTGAACGATTTGAGTATAGCTCGCCAAGGAAAAAATCATTACTGTTAAATGGGGTGAAATTGAACATAAGGGGTGAAAATGATCACTAATTCAGCGTTATACAAATTTAAAAATAGCGCCAAATCTATAGCACCTAGTTCGTGTCTTCAAAGAGTAGCCGTTAGCTAAGATTTGACAGAAGTGGATTACTGCTTAGTATAGTAGAACTTTTATTCGTGTTTGAAGTAAGAGGTGCTGTAATAGTTAAGGTGAATTTATACGTCTCTTCTACCAGTAAAACTTTCATGGGTATGTCAATGTTTGATTATTTTACAGTAGCTAGTTAGTATGTACGTACATTATCTTTAGTATTCCGTTTAGTGAAGTATAGTGAAGATTTCCACGCTCTATTGTGTTTTATTTACATATTCTGTAACCCCAAAATGGAAAGCAACGATCGCGTTTTGTTCATTAATTTTCGGAAACTTTAACGAGGGTGAAATTGTTCATAGGTGTGGGGCGAAATTGTTCGATTGATATTACGCGTTTGTTTGAAAGATGGCATATAATGGCGTTTTGTTTCAGCAAATAATATGTCACGGACATATAAAAGAAAGCTGGAGGCACGAAAATATAAAAATTATTCGGGAGAATGTGTTGAAGCAGCATTGAAAAAGTCATAGACGAATACTGGAGTTTATGACGCGCTGCAGCACATTATAAAATCCCTTATGGGCCATTAAATAACGAGAAAAGATCATTCCTATATGTTGTTTGCGTTTGTGGGGATTGGAGATTTCTTCTAGCAAAAAACTATTTAGATAAACAGGGTCGTACCGTTACAAGATTTAATGATAATATGCCAGGAATAGATTGGGGCATACTCAATATTAACCCGGCATAAAGACGAGGTATCCCAAAAGGTAGCAGCAAATTTAAAAAGGGCTCGTGCTAATGTTTCAAGAGAGATTGTAATGGATAAATTATTTCAATCATTTGAAAGAAACATTAAAGGACGTTAGTAGAATAGCTATAAGAGTTCGGGCGCAAAATCCCATAAGATTTAACACAGGGGTCTAAATTTACTTTTCCGCTATCTTGGATTTCATGAGGAGTGAGGGGAGAGATGGGAGAGCCCTGAGTACATCTCAACCGTTCGACGCAACAGACAACCGTTCGATTATAACAGATAACCGTTCGATTATAATAGATAACCGTTCAATTATAACAGATAACCGTTCAATTATAACAGGTAGCCGTTCAATTATAGCAGATAACCGTTCAATTATAACAGATAACAGTTTAATTATAACAGATAGTCGTTCAGTTATAACAGATAGCCGTTCCATCACAACAGATAGCTGTTCAATTGCAACGGTTATCTATTATAATTGAAGGGTTATCTGTTATAATTGAACGGTTATCTGTTATAAGTGAACGGTTATCTGTTATAATTGAACGGTTATCTGTTATAATTGAACGGTTATCTGTTAGAATTGAACGGTTATCTGTTATAATCGAACGGTTATCTGTTATAATCGAACGGTTGTCTGTTGCTTCGAACGGTTGAGATGTACTCGGGGCTCTCCCATCTCTCCCCTCACTCGTAATGAAATCCAAGATGGCAGAAAAGTAAATTTAGACCTCTGTGTTAAATCTTATGGGATTTTGCGCCCGAACTCTTATAGCTATTCTACTGACGTTCCTGTCGCTAATATCTTCAATCACGAAGAAACTAATTTACAGGATGATCCTGGTAAAAAAGCAAATGCTATATCGTCGCTGCACAAAGTATCCTAAACGGATTTGCAATTATACTAAGTCCTCTATATCTATTATGATCAATTTCACCCCACACAGTCAATTACACCCCAAACTTTGTAAAATAGTATAACTTTTAAAATAATCAATTCACAAGGGGGTCAAATTAATCAGTTTCGATATGCTTTCTCCTAACAATATGTGTATTAGAAGAGGTGTGATCATTTTAACCCCACTTACTACTACAGTTTAGTTGAAGTTCTCTAAAATCACTCCATTAAGCTTAAGTTTGAATTAAATAATATGTATATTATTTTATCGATTTCACCCCATTTGACGGATATTCACGCCACGTTTGGCAAAATAAAACCTTTGAAAATACGGTGAGAATTTATTATGAAGATCCCAGAAAGAGCATCCATACAAACAAAATACCGTATTTATTCTAATAAGCGCCCGGCGGTTAAATCATTTAGGGCATTTATTAGAGTGCGGCGTTTATATCCAATCAAACCAAATCCTCATTTGTAGTCTTTTGCTATCCATCTCAAAACAACATTACAACAGATACAAACCGACTTCGTTTTAGTATGATATACGGAATTCAATGTGAATGTGGTTAACGGAGATTCCCCTACCAACTTTTGACGGTTGATTGTGTGCAATTCTCATAAAGATGCGGCGTTCATTAGAGTGTTGCGCTTATTGGAATTGCGTCTCCAATTAGAATAAATGCAGAAAAGATAAAGTTACTAAACAAATCTTATGAAAAAATGAAGCTAAATACGCTATTTTTTATCACAATTTAACTATTCATCTATTTATATAAAAATGGAAACGATAGATCTATAAAGCAATACTGAATTGAATATTAAATATAAAAATATCTATTGATTTTTTCTCAAAGTTTTTACAAAAATTATTTATACCTGAAAATTTTCCGTTATTAAATAGCCATGCTAAACCGGTAATGGATATTGTTCAGAAGTAAATATGTGGTCTGTGAACAAATTCCAGCAATTGAAGTAATAGAAACAGATCAAATACCTGAAATTGATATTGATTGAGTTGCAGTCTCATCAATATCCATCACCATTGAACAATATATTTTAAATATTTTTCGTGTTTATTCTCTGTATAGATTTATGCAAATGTATTAAAATAAATGGAAACAATGAAAAGATAGATAATAACGTGAAAAAAGATGAATAATATATGTGGAGTTTTCGATATTTTATATGACTCGCGGCACAGAATGGGTTGCTCATCACTGGTGTACCGCAATGAATACATTATTAATTCTAGTTTACTATTTTTAGATACGCAGTTGTCGAATTGAGATAAAAAAGCCATAATCTTTAACACCTGTGAATCATTCTTGGTCAGTAATATGCTTGTATAAAAATAGCAATCTTGACTCATTAAAACTGTATCTTAACATAACATTAAATGGGATTTTGTAAATTTAATTCAACACAAAAAATAATAATTTGCCATACGTAAATTTTTCATTTATATTAGAGATTATTTATTTAAACTTCGTACAGCGATGTATTTTGCATACGATTGCAGTCATTACAACAATTACACCGAACAGTTCAACCAAAATAAAATACCGTGCGTCCGCCTTCGCCTTGCAATGCTCATATAATGATGATAAAAATAGTGATAAAAATAAAGTTGATTATGCAAATTAAGTTTAACGTTAATAACCTTGATTTTTAAATTCAAACTTGTCAAAACAAAAATAGAAAATTGGAAATATTACATTTTATTTTGAATGTATCTAAGTTTATTATGCCGGGATAGCGCAGTGGTAAGAGCGCTAGGCACCTGTACAGGATGTCGGGGTTCGAATCTCCGTCGCGGTAGCCGATTTTTCTAAAGATCGGTTGCAGCAAGGGTGGTCGGTACCCCTCTCGGTACCCTTCAGCGTTGAGGATAAATCAACACTGCTATCCTCTACAGCGAGGAGAGGCAGTAACAAGCCATAGACTTCACACATACACACGATACTCAGGTACACAAACCTAATGTAGAGTGTAGAGCCTCAAGGCCGCAGTGTTAAGCCTCTGCATTGGGATACACACAACAACAACAACCTAAGTTTATTATCCCAACTGCGGGTGCACGTTGTGTTACAGACCAACGAAATCTTCTAATCTTATACATTATCGGAGCAAACAGTTATGTATTTAATAGAACAAAAATTGGATTTCTATTTAAGGAAACAATGGGAATTTGAAACTGCATAACAAAGCACGTTGCCTACTATAGCACATTTTTTGAATTTCTTGATTAACGATGTTACGCAAATGATAAATCATCAAAAGCACAATCAACAGAAAAATATACATAAATATCACAGACATGCAAGCACCAACGACGGTCAGAACATAAAGTCAACGCATTTAAGAGACAGCATTGTATATTATGCAAACAGAAGCGTGGCATCTTCAGTTGTCCAAACTTTTAATCAATAAACATAAACGAGAGAATAGCTACTATCAAAACCCTTAAGTTATGTTTTAATTGTATGCGAATTGGGCACAACCCACCAAATTGCAAATTAAGTGGTTGTAAACACTGCCACAAACGACACACTTTAATTCATTCTGATAATGACAGCACTCATGACAATTTGGAAGAAAATTCACCAGTAAGGGCACACAGCTTTAAAGAGCAGTGCGGAAATTGTGTGCGTTACCAATAGACGAGTAGCATCAGTAGAACAAATGTAGTGTGATCTATGCGTCATATTGAAGTCAGTATTTCAAGGCGGGCGGTATGTTCTCACATATTAAATTCGGGTATGGTGTGCCGTGTATGCGCATGCGTAAAAAAGAGTGAGACATGTAAGTGACAGAAGTATACAGTCCACAGCAGAGATAACACAGCAATAGTACACAAAATACTGTTTACGCGAACACTGATCGTTTGAAGCCGGCGAAGTTGTTAAAGTAAGATGGCTATAGAGCAATAGGAATAACTCCAGTTAGCGCTGTCAATAAAACCATTCAAATATTACTTAGATGTTTAAAATTTGTAACATTAAAAGTCAACACACTTGCAATTATTCCGGAATTTTTTCTATCTTTTCGTCAGGAAATGCGAAACCGGTTATAGGCTTCCAGAATACGCTACAATTACCGAACAACTTGATGGGCTTGGAGGAAGATGCAGCTTTTGACAGTACATTCGTTCTAAACCCAGTAAGTATGGGATAGGTACACAACTACGAATTTAGAAGTATGTTATAAAGTTAATAATAGTTCTAATTACGTTGTAAAAAGGCTTTGCCAGCCAATAGAAGAAAATGTCACCCTAGATAATTGGTTTAATGTCCAACGCATCACCTGGTAGCAAGAAGAAAAGTTGTATTTTCATCTAGTATAATTTCATATGTACATTTTTATTTATTCGGTATTCTCATATTATCGTATAACTAAACTAAATATGTGTTAACAAAAAAAAATGTTTACTTATACTATTCAATTGCCTAACACGTTCCCTCTAGTGTTATATTAAAAATAACACAAATCTGTTATAATTATTATATATTATTATTTGGGTTTATTTTATTTAATTCTTAAGAATATTTACTACAGAGCACAAATATAAACTGTCACCGTTATGTCCTAAAAGCGGAGCACAGAATGATAACGGCTACTGTGGATTTATTCGCAGCGGAAAACAGAATCAATTAAGGCAGGTTTATCGAGAAGAAAAGAAATTACTTTGAACATTTTAAATTAATTATTTCATAAATGGGGGATGATGTACGATAACATACAGGCTAATCTAAACTGTCAAACAAAAATGTTAACCCAACGTAAATATGTATAAAGGGTTATCAATTTCCAGGACATTATATTTGCCTGAAACATTAAAAATTACAGGGTATTAATTTTGGTGTTATATCCGTGTTAGGATCTTTCTTATTCATGTCATTATCCTGGTTTTTCTTTGGTAATTTTTATTCGTATCTAATGATTCATAACTGTGGTTGTCAGGGAATCTTCTCAATTGGAGGACATTGTTTGTGGAAATCCACTATTTCAAATTCAAGGTGATTACTTACTGCTCAAGTCTTTCAAGAAGTTTGAGTACACTCAACATCAGAAAAGTTTAACGCTGTGACGTCATAAGGATAACGTCTTGCTTTGTAAAGCGTTTAATACATTCGTTTTATATGTATAATCTCTTTACGACAACGGACGAGATTGCTAACAACTAATAAGATCAAAATCACCAACTCATGATACCTAATGTCAGTGAAGTGTCCATGCACAGGACAATATGACAGATGGCAAATCTATGTTTTTGTAGATGTAATCGACAAATTATTTACGCTTATATTTGTTTTATCTAAAATAAGCACATCGGTTTGTTACCTGGCGCTAAGCTCTCTTGATTTTGATTTTTAACACTTTCTATTGCATGTCTTTCATCTTTACAATACTTAGCGTTTTTGAACTTTACCCCAACTAAACTTACGATCTATCTTGTCGTACGCCGCCACGCTACCTGATCGAACTAACGACGTAACCTCAATACCAAAACGTTGCCGATCAAGTCTCAACTAACGAAGTGAACCAGAGATAATCCCATTACGAAACCGCTCTAATTGTTATGCCGCCGCGATGTTAAATAGTAAATTCACATCAATTAGGCCTTTTACGTAACCGCGCAGTAAGTAGAGCGTGCATTCGCGAAGTCGTTCACTATCGCGAGTACCGCCGCCGGGGGGCGCTGCCTTCGCTAGGATCCGGTTGGCGGATGATGATGAGAAGAAAAGTGACTTCGTACGGTGCGCTCCGGTCTGGTATGGATTGCGCGTACGCCTATGCTCCTCTTAGGCGATCGGGGTGGGGGTAATTTACGGTACTTTGTTCTCCTGCGCAATCCCGTACGACACCTACTCGATCGCTAAGTTGTGGTTCTTAATTTCATCGAGAATTAAGGACGTTTGAACTAAGAATAGGTGTGATTAACATGAGATATTTATTGCGTGCTTGTAAGGTTTTGATTCGTAATTATTTTATCCAAGGTGGGTTCGAAATAAAGCACTTACTTTGACTATTTCGATTATTTATAAATTCCAGAGAAGAAACCAAAAGGTTAAAGTAACAAAACTCCAAATAAAAATTATGCTTGGAAATACCATTTTATAAAATAATTTTAGGAGTTTGTTATAACCAAAGAAAAATAAGGAACAATAGAAAAGTAATGTAACAGACCTACTATTTGTTTAACAAGAGAGAAGTATAAAGGTATTCAAAATATAATCACTTAATGTACATATGTAAAAAGATTGTTTAAACATAAGGTTCGAAACGTAGATTAATGTTGATATCTTGAAAATAACCACTGATATAAAGGTGGTTTTCTACCAATTAGGGATAATTTGTATTAGCTACAAATTTCATGGATTTCTAGCAGTAATTTTGATAATAATAACGTTTATAGCTCATTATGGTCTTTCATTTGAAGAGTAATACAATTTTAAGAAAACAACCTACTCCGTAATACAACTTCCCTATTATTTTCATTTTACTAATTCGTCGTTTCTTTCTTGAATATTTGTATTTTGCGGTTTACCTATTTTAGATAATCGCTTTTTCTCTTCTTAATTTATTTGATTCTTATCTAAATTACGAGGTATTCCGAGGTTAGACCGTGTCATACTGAGATAAATATACAATATTAAAAACTATAATTTCATCCATCCATTTACGTTTTTTTTTTATTAATACATTGCAGCATATACCGAATGCACGGGGTCGTGCTGCGTATAGGGAGCGTATATGTTGGACAAGAAAATATATTTCTCCCATCTATCTATGTATTAGATAAAGATCAAGGAAGCCATACAATCGCCAGGATTCGCACAGCAGAACAATGCATATTCTGTTCCAACAAAATAAAACATCTATAGATCGTCTCAGCCTCCGTATGCAGTATGGGATATAATAGCAGCTTTTATCTCTTACTATCCTTAGTTGCTGTTATTAGCGCTATCTTCACTTCCGATTGCTATTTAACCTAGTAAGTTATTTACAATGTGGGCGTCGGCAAAGTAAGTACCTATCTATCTGTCTATTAGCGTCAACTGCTCCCAATCGTTATCGTCGTAGTTTTAAAATATTTTTAGTTAAATTCCACCTTAATTTGTTTATATATTTTTCGAGCTGCACAGGGTAATATGGATTTTTTTCTTGATTTTTAGAAATTCTATAACCTATACATTTAATTACAGTTTTGACTGCATTTATGGAGCCTGCAGGGAGAAAACGGCGCAAGGAGAAAAATTTTATCCCGAAGGAGAAGTGTATGATTGCAAATGTTTTAAATTATTTTAATAAAACTATGAATGTGCTGCCGTTCAAGCTGCAAATAAAGCTTTGGGTTACTCAGAGCGTATAATATGTAATATAAAACAGGAACAACAAACGGGTTCATTATCAAGTCCAGAAAGCCCTAAGAAACGGAAAGGCATACAACTAAATGACCGATTACAAACATATGATGAGAACCCGCAAGCGCCTATTCTACGTAAAGTGCGTAGTTTTCCTACAGAATATGCCACCTACATTAAACGGAATTCTTGCTGCTGTCAATGCTGAGGTGATCTTCCTAACTTCAGTCGAGCAACTTTACATAGATTGTTACATGATGTGAGTTTAGAATTTAAAAAAGTAGGACGTAAAAGTATACTCATCGAAGAAGACGGTATTATTCGGTGGAGGCACAAATACTTACGATAGATCAGGGAATTTAGAGAAGAAGGTACAATTTGGTTCTTGCTATTTGACATTTCTGTAACTTTAAGTATTTCAGGTGAGCTATAATATATACTGATGAACCATGGGTGAATACAGGGCATGCAGTAAATAAAACTTGGACAAATACTACAATTCAAAATAGTTGACAAGCCTTTATCCGAGGATTAAGTACTGGTTTGAAATCTCCAACCGGGCTCGGACCTCGCTTTGCATTAGTTCATGCTGGTGATGATAACGGATTTGTTCCTGGATTGAGTATACATTTCTCTGCAAGAAAATTACTGCTGATCTTCATCATGAGATGGATTCAGTCACATACGAGGAGTGATTTACTAAGAAATGACTTCCAAATATACCGCAGAAGTCAGCGATTGTTCTGGATAATGTTTCCCATCACTAGTAAACACACTGTTCGGATTACTCCTCCCGGACAAAGTATTAATTAATTCGGAACGACACGTGTTTCGGGAATACGTGGATTCCCATTGTCAAGTCGAATAGCCGAATTCATTCCCGAAACACGTGTCGTCCCGAATTAATTAATACTTTGTGCGGGAGGAGTAATTCGAATAGTGTGTTTATTGTGCTGCCCCACAGTCCTTGCTATCTTTACTTCCTATCACTGCGGAAAATTATAAAAAAATTCCAACGTCAGCATGGGGAAAAACAATATCATTGATTGACTCCGTAAGAAACAAATACCAACCACTGACGATATGCTAAAAAGGGATTTACTGTGTTGGGTGTCAAAAATTATACAGTATGATAATACGAGTATGATAATAGGAGGATTGACGAACTTGCAAAAGAAAAAGGTCATGAAGTTCTTCGATTACCACCTTACCACTGCCTTACCACCCATTGAAATTGTATCGGCACAAGTTAGAAACTGTATAGAAATGAATAATACCACATTTAAGGTAAAAGATATGGAGGAATTAATTCGAAGAGCATATAGCACTGTAGCAGTTGATAATTGGCGAGATGACATTGAAGAATTTATTATTCATGTAACAGATTCCTCATCATCTGAAGATCAAACTGGTTCATCGACTGACTAAAAGTTGAAACAAGCCATATGCGTGTGTAATTGCTATTCCTTTCTTAAATATTATTGTATTACATGGGGATTTGTGTGATTCCAGCTATTTTTGTTACAAAAATGAAAACTATTATTTGCTAAAGGATATTTTACTTTTAATTTTATAAATTGTATAACACTGCAATTCCTAAATAAATGTTCGAAATGTAAATTACGTTAATGTTAAGTAATAATACATAAAATTATGGGCTTTTTCACTGATTCTTAAATGAAAAAATTATGTTTTCTTATATTTTACTGTTTTTCCTGAAAATATGCATTTTAACTGTCACAAACCCAAGCCGGAAGTGATAATGTACAGCTGATTCGACGATTTGACAACCGTGTATCGAATTCTCATACGCTCTGTACTGCATTCGGAGCTTGAGACGATCTATACGCGGTGAAGAGCATAGGTACTACGTCTAAAACTTGTTTTCTTTATAGGCTTTACTGAGGATGAACACTTAGTTGTCGAAATACTTTCACTCATTAAGGTGCTAAGTGTATTTTTTTTTGCTTTAGTTCTATACAAATGATACAATAATGTTTAAGTTGCTTTTACTAGAAAAGCTTCGTTGATTTTATTCGCAAGAAACAAGAACCAAATGTTTACCAACTTCACTGTCCTTCCCTTGACCACACCTTTTAGGCGTGGAAACCCCTATAATAGATCGTGGAAGTTCCCGACAATGTTTAACTTTATTTTCTAAATTTGGGAAACTAAGTGTGATTGTTGGGCAATTTTCGTTATGGATTTAACTTCCCCTAAAGTTTTAACATCCATTTGGAACATCAATACACTACATAAAGATAACTATTTTTATTTTCATATGAAACTTTAGATGTTACATATAAGTTAATAGGGAATTTATAGTGCCTCTTTATAACATATTCTATATACAGATTCCTTCGAAAAACGAAACACCCTGAATATTTTTGATCAACATTTTTTGATCAAATCGCTGATTTTTGATGGAGGCTGTGCAACTTTTAGGAAATAACTGATCTTCACATCTTCACCACCCTATCTCCAATTTTTTTAAATTTCAGTGGGGGTTAAGTGATTTAACCACATCTAAAAGATAGCTTTTGAGGGTAACTATGTTACGTGCATAGAAAGACTAAATACCCTAAATATTTAAGAAACGACACGTTCTTCATAGAATTGCTGCGACATAGAATTGCTGGAGAGTAAATGCTCTTCATACCTTCAAACCCCTAGGTGTAGGGGTTTCAACCCCAAAATTGTAAAATTACTCTAAGAACCGAATGATACGTCATTTAAAAGCTGACCTAATTTTCAATACAACCATGTATTGAAAATTGTAAATTTGTAATGTAATGTAATTTATTACTATCTTAAAACATTCTCTGCGACGTTTTAAAGTATGCGTTACCTAGGAGCTCTAGTATTTTTTTGAAAAATATTATTGCTTTTGTTCTTAGGTTTCGATATTTAACATAGAAATATTTATAAGTTGCCAGATTTTTTCGTATGGCTCCAATAGAAGCCACGCTCATCAGCATAAGAAACTCCCTGGACGCAATGAAAATCACAATGGATAATTAATAAAACCTACCATTTACCACCTTAATGAGAAAATAACTCTAGATACGTATTTCGGCAACTAGGTTGCAATTCTCAGTAGAATTTACAAAGGAAAATAATGTTAGAGGTAATAATCTGGAAGATGTGTACTGTACTAGAACACCACTTGAATAATACTCAATTATTTTATACAAAGGATAAACACTATGCTCATTCAACAATAAATAAGTTGGTGCAAAGACAGACAAATACTGTCTGCAACTCATTTTGTTTAGAAACAATGCTTCGATTGAGTTTGTTTTTCAGTCTAGTTAAGTTAATTCTAATGAAGCAATTGTACCTACATACATTGGTGCAAGTTTAGTTCACCCTTGAAATTCTACAACTTGTTGCTTTTTCAAGAATAGTAATACTTTGATTCACTAATTTCATCTGGTCGTTAAATTTTACCCAATATTGTATATGTATTTATTTGACTCACCTATCTCATTCGCTTACTATATCTATTCATTCTTGGCCACGCCATTTCAACGACTCTCAGCTAACGTTTAGAGATCTCCGGGCGATGTGTCTGACTTAACGGTCCGTCTCCGTGTTCCCTACGGCCCGATTGCATATTTATCTCTAGCATACAATTCAGACCTGTAACCTTGCGTATACTAAACGTCGTGTATGCAAGTTACAAACGATATTATGTACGACATTAGACGTTCACGAAGCCGCGCTTAGCCGAAAGGATCATTTCTATTATGCACGCGCGTATCGCTAGATGACGCTGCTGTAACGGTCGCCTAGCAGTTAGGAGATGCAGAATCGTCGACCTACCCACCGAGATCAAGATGCTGCGAGCGGTACGCCGTTTGTGGATAACAATTTTTGTGTTTTATGCATAAAATACAGTTGCCTGTGTAATTGTAAGGCCAAGCAATTATGTATGGAAGGTAATATGGATATAAAAACTAAATAATTTGCGGGTATTATTATTGTCTGTTGGGAAACTAGCGGATTCTTTTTAGTTTGTGAGGGAGATGCATGCACGCTTCCTAATGGAATATTATTCCCATTTCCATACTATAAAAACATTTATGTTCAATGAACGGTTTATTCTTTTCCCTGAAATCATGAATAATAACGCTGGTTAACAAGTTTCTTGTCCCAAGCACAAAAATGCCTGATTCCCATATACTTTTGCATGAAAGCTCGGAAATGATCAAGCAGCATGCAATGGTTAATGATTGGACATGCCTTGACGTGTTAAGACCCGCGTTTCCCATTCCAAGATAGCATCTCTTGTTATTTGAGATGTCGGCAAGAGCTCGGTGCATGAATATATTATTTTGCGGTGGAAAACTCAAACATTGAAGTGTGATCGGCTCAAAAGAATATAATTTTTCGTAGTAAAACGGTGTCTAATATGTTATTAAACAAGTACTTATGCCGTAACAAGAAGAAATTACAGGTTTTATTTTATTTGGAAGATGTTTTGAATATGGATGTGTATATGCTTATGAACAAATGATTAATAAAAATTATGTGATTAGCTACCTTAAAAATTCCAACACAACAAAAAAAAACAACACCAAAAAGCGCACTCAACGTTCTGTGAATTTTACATCTATTATAAATACAAAGTGTATGGACACTGTTTTACCTTGTCCGTTATATTTTATGTGATAATAGTCTTAAAAAAGATACAAATATCCAATATAGAGGAGAAAGACGAGATCAAAATTGAAACGAAGAAATACACCACGCCCCAGAGGAATAATCAACGTTTTAAAGAGTGCTGCATTGTGGTGCGTTCAAGCTATTGTGGTGAAACCGTGAACATTTGATCACCTGTAAATATGCCAAGTAAATGTGTGAACCACCCGGGCTCTATTTGCTACATTTGTGAGGAATTTAATATTTAGATATCAAAAACGGTCTTTCACACATCTCCTTAAAGGTGCTATCAGCAGTATTTTAAGTGTAAAGTAGGGGATGAAGACAAAAGCTGGGCTCCCCATATTTGCTGTGTTACGTGTGTCAGACTTCTTACAGCGTGGGCAAAAGGTAAACGACATACGCCCTTTGCTATTCCTATGATTTGGAGGGATGGTTCCCTCCAAATCATAGGAATAGATCAAATTACCGATTGCTATTTTGTCTAACAAATATAAGTGGTATGACTTCTAAATCCAAACATACTGTAAAATATCCTCATATTTCATCTGCACTGAGACCAGTACCTCACAGTCCGGAATTACCTGTGCCTATAACTCAAACACAAGTACAAAACATGACACTAAGCGACGACGAAAGTGCTGATGATGCCAAGGCAAATGGAGCCCTGCTATGTTGGCAAACTATCCCTGGACGCTGAACAGAGGTGTATCTGATGCAAAGTACAGCCGAAAGTACATCAGAACATTTTCAAATTAAATATATCACTTTGTACGTCATTTTTCATGATTTATACATATATTATAATATATACTTTCACAAAATTTCATTGTTTTGTCACTCTGAAACCCTGCCTGATAGAAAAATTCCGAAAACAAATATGAATGAAAAAGTACTACCAAGCTCACCCACTTTACCTCGTGGGACAAAATAAATCTGTAATTTTGTTGAACAATGTAATAGAGGTATAAATGCTTTGGCGTACTCATAGAAGTATGATGAAGTACTCATACTTCTACGAGTAGTTCATCTTCATTTAAACATATTTTATTTTATGGTATTCTTCACTAGTTTGAAGTTTGGCTTTTTTTATTCTAATTTTTAATTACTAGTTGCAATCAGTATAGGCATACAAAAATAATCCATAGTACTATAAGGATGTTTGTTGTGGACAAAAGAGAAATGACAATCATTTGCAGTTGGTATCCAACGATGCTAATCCCTCATTTAACTTTTATGCAGTGTGTGCGTAGGTGTTCGCGTATAAGAACTAGGGTTTACTGACAGTTGAGGTATTTGAAACTGAGGAGACAGGTTTAACGGTTTATATCACTTAAACATGGATGTGCGCTCTCACTATTAGTCTAGCAACACTGATAGTGCATTTGGATGAGTGGCGAATTTCGCAAAGCGTACTCTGTCTCAATTGATCTCCCTAATCGAGTGAATATTGATGAATTAATAAACTTTCGTTTATCTGGAGGAGTTGGAGAAAAAGATGAAGTATGAAGTAGTAAAGATTGATTTAAATAAGTACATCAGTAATATAATCAGAGAAAAGACATTGGGGATTGTTAACGTTATTTTATCCCTAATTTTCTTACTGATATTATCGAAAAACAAATTTTCTAGTAAAAGCAATCAACAAAACAACATCCTAGTGTGATTCGGCAGCTGTTCCCTACGGCTACATTCCATAGGAGTTTGTTTAAGCAATCAAAGTTTGGATTGTTTCCCAAAAGCCAGTACTACATACAAAATTTTAGTCGGATTTGTTTCCGTTTATTTATAGAATGCATTTTCCGCATGAGTCCCAGTTCAGATGTACATACGTATGTTCCCACTATCTGATCGAAGTACGATTTGTCCACTTTGATGTAAAAGTATTCACTTTTTAAAGGTTAATATTGATCATCCTGTTTAAGGGCGCAATGTGAACCACCCTAACGGCGGCAATGGGAGCCCTCTTATGTGTCCCACTGGATTCCTTCGAGACTACAATCTGGCGGTCTTTTGGACGCGGTGGAGGGGACGTGTGCCCACATTACCGTCATTCGAGAGGACGTCACCAAGATGCCTCTCCTTGATGTTGCAACGAACTGCGCGCTCGTTGTGCTTGCCTTCCACAAGCGATACTATGCCCATATTGAGCCCCACGTCGTACTATCACCAACGATTTCCATTTTCACGGATGAATCGAAAACCACAAGAGGAACTGGAGCAGGAACTTTCTCTCCGGAGGTAAAAATTGACTTGCTCGGCGCCAACATACCTCGGTCTTTAAGGCGGAGGTTTTGGGAATTCTGCAAGGTGCGGGTGAATTTCACGCACGGGGAATTATGGGAGAGTACGTTGATTTTTATAGCAATAGCCAAGCTATCCTAAAAGCTCTCAACAATTACAGGACCGCTTCGGGTTTGGTGCTTCAATGCTGCAACACCTTGGAGGCAATCACTGCCTATAATATCGTATCACTCGTATGGATGAAAAGACACCAAGCAAACCCATGCAACAAGGCGGCCGACAAGTTGGCAAGTCCGGGATCGCGCCCTCCCTTTATGGGATCGGAACCTACCCTTCCTCCCACGTCGGAGTGTTGGCCCAGCGTGGGCGACTTCGCTGGCTCTTCAACTGTTACACCGCTCGAGTTCACCCTCGGGTTGGGGTGGCTCGGGTAAGAGCAACGTCGGCTGGGAGGTCAGCACAAAGGGCCTAGTACTGGTGACCCAAGCGCATGTGGCTTTTGTCACCCTCTCCAAGCCTAAATTCAGAATCCAGAATGGTCCTGTTTAAATAAAAGTCTACGTGTTTTTGTGTTGAGTATTCATAGGTCTGTTTCGATTTGAGTCCCTTTATATACATATTCATTCATGCGACATCAATAGCGTACAAGAAAAGAAAGAAGATCCTAATTGTTCTTTATGTACGATCTTATAAGTACAAAGCAATACTATAATTAGTATACTTTATACGATCGCCCATATATACGATGTGGCTATAGATGAACTGATATTTTATATATGTAGGTACATAATTTTATAGCTATCTTGGGTAATATTGTCCCGTCCTTCATTACAAAGGGACATTCGTAATAAGAAACTTATGTTATACCCGAATTTGTCTATAATATTAACCCATGATCTATTTTAAACATTAATTGATTCAATTTTAATTGTAGTAGAACTACTGAGTAAAAAGAAAAAGAAATTTGAAAAATTATACAAACAAACTTTCTATAATACATTATGAACACATATGCATGAGTCTGTCTTGGAAGCATAATAGGTATGTATTATATTGACCAGGAAGTAAAATCCAAAAAGATGCGCCTAGATATCTTCTACATTCAAACGCCCATGCAGTTCTCGTTCAACAGTGAAAAAGAAATTTCATATAACGGTAAACATATGTATATGTAATAGTGTAGGAACTTTAGATTTAATATCAGCAGTACATGTTCTACTATGGGTACATAGATTCGTGAGGTGTAGCTATTATATAATTTTGTTTCGATCGTATCAGTTCAACATTTCCCTCAAAAGGTCAGCCTTAGATAATCAAGTTACATATGCATATTTAATAAAGCGGTTAATACTGGATTTTTCTAAGAAACTCATCCTTACGGTTTCAACGTAAAAACAAATAGTGTATTACAGTATGTAACATGCTTCAAAATGAACCGGTAAAATGTTTAAAATACACCAACTGAGATTTTTAATTCTCTGTTTAATGTTCTCAATCACGCACAATGGCCTCAGACCGACCACAATATGTCAAACCGACACCCATTCTCGAAGAATCTTCTAATAATTCTAATAACTTTTTTATTAAACAAAATCAAGAATGAACAATATTTAGGTATTTGAATAAGTAAACCCAAGCTACAAGAAGCTAGTTTAGAATTGAAGAAAAATTGATCTTTATAATTAAACCAACGAAAACATTGTTAATAAGTTCTCACTGGTTAATTTACATTTTCCTAAAAATAATTAAATTTCATTAATGTTATTATAAATCTATAAAAACAAGAATGAAAGAAAAATGGGGTATTTGCATTATGCAAATACCTATATGATAAGCTTTAAAAAGAGAATTCAAAAGTTAAAAATTTCTTTTGTGAACCTTTAATTAACGAAACAATGGCAACATACAAAAATATGTACAAGAAATTTAAGAACATATCTAAAGTTTTTTTTTACATCTTCGTTGAATTCAGTTTTCGATTTAGTTTTTGGCACCGCTCTGACTTTATTAACCCATGAACCACGACATACGAAAACAATTAAAAAATTGGAAATGTTTATTGTCGAACCAAATAATAAGGATAAAATAAAGCCATTTAAAAATTGTTATTCATATATTTACAGATTAAAAAAAAATTGTTTTGCGAAAACGCAACGTTGGCTGTCTTTCGGTGGTATCGGTGAAAACATTTGGTATGTAGATCTACGTTACACTTCATACACATAAAAACTGTAAGGCTGTGGTAAATCCGGCATCTTCTTCTTTGCTCTATGGCAGATTTTTCAATTACGTGTGCTACCTTGTCGTAACTTGCATCAGAATTCGACGAAGATGGGTGTCCCAATAAAATATTCCATGGTTTTTCTGTTTTCAATAAAAGCATAACTTCATCATTGCGAAAGTTTAGTTGGATTATTTTAGCTTCATTACAAATTCTGTGTATTTTCCATGCATTTACCAATGCTCTCCCTAATGTGGTTTATAAATAGTAGCCACCACCATTTTCCCCCTTATTCTATAATTTGCTATCGCATCATCACGTAAGTCGACTCCGCCCATGTGTCGATTGTATTTCTTCTCTCTTTTCTTTACGACTATATTGTTTGATGCTTCCAATTGACTCCGCAGCAAACGCAGCAAAACAGCAGACATAATTATGTTGCCTCCATACCAGGGAATTTTATGCACAATATTAGGCATATTGCACCATTTATAAAGTCTCATAAAAAATTGGCTGTATCCCGACAGTAGTCATCTGATTTTCTCGGGTCAATGTATGGTCCGTTATTGATCGTATGCAAGATTATCCCAAATTTATAGATCAAGACCAAAGTTCTTTTAAATTTCTTCTGAATTTCCCTTTTTCGTTTTTTTATTCGTTCTCCTTGTTACAAACGATTGATTATAAGCAATGTGCAAAATGCATTCCATAAACATAGTACGTGCATGCAATGAGGACATTCCGAATTTTATCACATCATGGCCCTCAGTTTCAGTTTGAAGAAGTTCAAGATAATTTATTTGCGATGGCCTTGCTTTGTATATATGTACGGCAAACTACCATCGATGATGATTCTGTTACCATCTTCTAGTTTCCCGTCTATCATTGTAGAAAGTTGTTGGTGGTGAACATTAATGATTTTATCTTTGACAGTCAGTTTTGACATCTCTAAGTCGGCAATTTTTTTTCTATTTTCTTCCAATACTCTTTCTACCTCTTTTCCTATCGATTCTGGCGTCTCTTTCTGAAATTCAAATTTTAATGATGTAAAATCTCGTAGATCCCGGTCTTGGATTTTGCCAAAATATTAAGCTGTGGCTATACGTTAGAAACATATTTGCATCTGTTGCATTTTGGTCAAAGTATGTTTGTTTGTACTTACTGGCCAGAAGAATCATTACACACCCATTGGGGTATCAATGCTAGTTCTGGCTGGATATTCTTGAATTTCGTTCCATCTTCGATTCCAAAAATTCTCTAAGAGCTAAGATCAACTAAGTCCTGCAATATGCAACAATTCTTCAGGCCGAGGTCTACGCCATTGAGATGTGCCCAAGAGAGATGTTGAATAAAAACCTCAAGCACAAATCAATAAAATTTTACAGCGATAGTCAGGCTGCTTTGAACGCATTGTAGGCATTCAAATGCCACTCTAAACTGATCTGGTGCTGTAAAACTATACTGAACATAATAGGGGTGTCCAATAAACTAACCCTAATCTGGGTCCCGAGTCACTCCCTCATTCAGGGTATTGAGGCAGCCGACGCCCTTGCAAATGAGAGTGCTGCGGGTTGTTTCCAGGACCCAGAAGCGGCAATTGGCACATCAATTTCGATAGCCAAACGACAAATTTGCTTCTGGTTAAAACAGAAAGCACTCCAATTTTGGAGCAGTTCTCTTGGTTTGGTACATGCGAAGGAGTGTATTTCACCCAATCATGTCAAAACCGGAGAATTACTAAACCTTGTTCGTAAAAGGATCAAAATAATCACTTCTGTGTTTACAGGTCACTGCAAACTCAGGAAACACCTACACAGAATCGGATTATCGGAAGAAACCGAATGCTGGCTGTGCATGGAGGATGAAGAAACAGTAGAGCACGTTATGTGCCACTGTCCGGCGGCCACCCGCATCAGGTTCACCATTTTTGGGAGGGATATTACTTCACTGGCTGACCTGATAGATTCCTCATTGAACAAGATTCTGAGGTACCTCAAGAGCCTAGGACCTAGTGGCCGAGGTAGAAGGCGCGATATACGAACCAGGAGGATGACATCCCTACATAAAGTAAACCAAGTAAACCAAGTAAGTAAGTAAGTAAGTAAGTCAGATCCGGCGATCCAATTTTCGCCACTTATTTGCTTCGACTGTCCTCTTTAAAGGTTTGAAACAAACCTCATAGGCTTGAGCAAACCACCCTAGCTGATCTGAAAAACTCCTCATACAACAAGATTCTGAGCTACCTCAAGGACCTGGACTTGTTGGATGAACTCTAGGATGCCATCCGCTCACCAATAGGAGCAAGCGGCCGAGGTGGAAGGAGTTATCTATAACCCGGCGGATGACATCATTTTCCCAAATACCCAAGCCCTGCTAGCCTGTCTTGGCAACTTTCGATCACTTCTATCTTTGGAGGATACTACCTCTTCCCATGCCAGGAATGTATCACACTCTAGCTCTTTTGCAGACTTTCTTAGTATACCATATTGGTACTTAGATAAGCAGGTATCAATTATTAGAACCAATGCATTTTTCTAGGTCAAAGCCAGAATTTCTGCTCTTTTGAAGGCCTTTATCCGTAGCAGACGTAATTAGAGATTCCGAGAATTCCTCTGGTAATTGATTGACTTTTCTATGCTGGGTTCGTTCAGAACATTCTGCGGCTGGTTTTAGTGGTCGACCAGGTATAGGTCATGTTTTATTTGTGTAGATTTGCTTCTAAATTTGACTTTTAAGTATTTGTTGTCTGAGTTTTCGACTCTTTTGGGTCTCTTTTTTTTCCAAAAAATTGTCGGTCCAATCTGCTTGTGTATTTCATTATATTTATTTAAGTATTTTCATATCTTTTAATCTATGCATACTACATACTACAAAATTTAAAACAAATATCCTTTTATAAAAATATACAAATTACACTACTGTCCAAATTTTCGAATAAATGTGATGTAAAGTTACGAAATAGTTTCCAATTTTTGTTTACCAGGAGTTTCCTTCACCTGCAAATGGGCAAATGTTCAATGATGTCGCAATTTTCGGAGCAAAAAAAATACATGTCGACCAGTTCAAACTTGTTTACCAAATAGAGTGAGCGCTAGTTACTCATAGTTTAAAATTCGATATGCCGTTAAAAAAAATTAAATAAAAAAATTTATTCGGCCTAAAATTATGCATACGCTGTGCCGATATCCTCCGCGTTTAATTATCAAACATTTTAATGGTCATTTGCATGTGATTAACACACGAGCATCTGTCAACCAATCATGACAAATCCTTGTAAATTCTCTAGCAGGAGAACTAGCGGAACATCTGCCCCAATTCCTGCTGTTTTATATGTGTGCATGCAGGTGTAACTACGAGGTAGCAGATGTATTAAGATCTGGAACAAAAAAAAAAGAAAGAAAAATGACTTGTCCGGACGAAGAAAAAACATTAAAGTCTAGATGAAAATTGCTGCTGTATTAGAAAATGTTAAATTTCAATCGTATTACATGGAAGAATGCCCGGCTTTAAGTATCATTGAGGTGAAAACCCTCTTTGTTCATCGTTAGAGCAATAAATCAAGTATTATAAACTCATATACATGGATGCAATAAATTATGAAACAGAAAGACAGTAAATAAAGCGATTAAAACAAGGTTAATGATCTTTTATTTAGTAGTATGAATAAACTTGCGTAAAAACACTATAAATACGAAAGTCTTTGTCGCATGATTAGGGTAATAAGTCTACAAAGGTATTTTGTAAAATGCGGAATACCCTAACCTATAATGTGATAAATTTGATAAACTCTCAGAGCATTTGTTTTTGGAAGTAGCAGATGTAACAATTTTATTCCCCAAATTGTATGCTGTCGCCTGTGACATAACTATATCGGAATCGCAAGGATATTCATGTTTGAACATCTGTAACCCCACATGCGTGTAAATTTCAAACTGTTAGAGAAGTTGTCATTGCGCTTCTTGGAAGGCAACGATATCCAGAAACGTATTAATATCAAATTTTATGCAAAAACATTCAAACAACATTCATTGCAAATGGAATATGGTGAAGATGCTATGAGGAAAAGTGCAATGTGCTTTTGGTGACATAAGAAGTTCAAAGATGGACGGAAATATGTGACAGATAACCTTAAAGCGAGCAGCCAAAACCGACAATGACGAACGGTAATATTAATAGGATCCGAAATGCAATACGCTCCGACAGACGTCTGAATTTGTGAAACTTAATTTAATTTTTTAAATTTTCACTAAAGGATTGGGTATGAGAAATATTCCTGCCAAGTTTGTCCCTAAGATGTTGACCGATGAATAGAAACAATGTGTGCTGGATGTTGCAACTAAAGTGTCTTGGTAAACAATCAATCAGCAAATGCCGCTATTTAAAATATACATGCGAGTTTACGACATTCTATTCGAAGAAAAGATCGGAGGAAGTGGATCATCTATTGTGACAATACGCAATGTCATACTGCATTCATTGTGAGAAACGTTTTAACTAAGAAGAGCAATTTCCCAATTAAACCGTGCTACCTCTTCAGCTGACTTAGCCCTATGTGAGTTTTGTTTACTTCTAAAATTGAAAATTATAAGCTGTGAAGGAATTTTATTGCGATTGTTATCCAACAGAGTAAGCTGCTCGACTGTGCTGGTGGAAAATGGAAGTGGGCGCAAACGCCCTGTCCTGTTCTTTAAGTCAGTGTATCGATGCAAGAAGAGAATTTTGCAGGCTCCAGTAGCCACTGTACAATTCCAGAAGTATATTTTGAAGGGTGCATTCCGTCGTGATTGAGATAAAGTTTGAGAACCTCATAGCAAATTGTTTTTTTTTATATCAGCGCCCTTAACCTTGAATCAACTAGAACTTTTTAAATAGCTTTCTTCATAGGGTTTTGATCGTATCTAGAATCTTTGTTGATGTATTTTTTACTGTACATTTTTTTTTTCATAACTAAACTAATATTTGTGTAATAGAAAGTATACAATTTAGAACCGGATCAAAATATCCTTACTACTTCAACGGATAAATTTATCAATCGGCAGCTAAGTTTCCAGCTTCAGCAGAAATTATTAAGAAAAGAAAGTGTTAGATAAATTTATTCAAGGTAATATATATTCTATAAGACGTTAGGATTTTTAATGAATATATAATAACTCAAGAAATTATGTTGGTACACGCCATTTGATCTCTGGCATGGCATAAAATACAAAATAGGATACGGTGGCTTAAAATAGTAAAAAATAATAAAAAATACCCTTACCACCTCGATGAGTG